>CAUYRT010086486.1:0-20412 GCA_963574885.1 Lepilemur ruficaudatus | reverse complement strand
TTCAGTGCCAGAGGCCTAGGCTTTGGCCTGTGTGGGCTTTCGTCATGCCTTCCTCACTAAGCTTCGTCATTTTGAGCTTTTCATTTAAAGTGAGAGATGTGTGATTTTTCCTTTCACTTGAATACTTGCAGGCCTATGTAGGGTTATTTATTAGCCTAATTTCAATATTGTTGTGTCTCATGGAATAAGGAGGCTCTCGCAGAAGGAGAGAGCTGGGGACCTGGCCCGTAAGTGGAGCAGTCAGAACACACACAGCATTTATCGATTAAGTTCACCGTCTTGTATAGTCATGGTTTGTGATGGTCCAAAGTGATTACAATACTAACATCAAAGTTCACTGATTGCAGATCACCATAACAAACATAAGATAGTGAAAAAGTTTGAAATATTGAAAGAGTTACTACAATGTAACACAGAGACACTGGATGAGCACGTCCTGTTGGAAAAATGGCACCGATAGACTTGTTTGACTCAGGCTTGCCTCAAACTTTCATTTCTCAAACATGCAGGATCTGTGAAGTGCCATGAAGCAAAGTGCACTAAAACAAGGCATATCTGTAGTTATCTCACATAATATTTTGGCTCATAATTACTGTTTGACTTTTTACAAGAGAAACCATTATTTCCCAAACCATGCTGTGCAAGGGTAGGAGCCACTTGTGATCTATCTTCATATCTCTTCCCAAGATCTAACAGAGTTTCGAAAGTGTTTAGGTTGAACCATTGCCTATATTTGATCATTTTTGGTCAGTAAAAAAGGGCAATTTCATATGGTTGAACTTAGTAACAGCTGCTCTAGAAATATAATTGTGGAGTGAGTGGGACCATGTTTAAAACTTTAAAGTCTTATTGATAAATATGTTTGTTTATATATACACACATACGTGCACACATCTAAACACACAAATATATATATATATGCTGAAGAAGTTATTCAGAATTGAAGTTATTTAAGAAAAAAGTTTCAGTTTTAGTTTTTTGAGTCGACATCCAACCCCAAACAGCTCTGTCAGTTCAGTAGCTTCCAGACATAATTTTTTTTCATAAAATAAATAAATATAACCACCTCTTTTGCAGGGAAATAGCTGCAGCTGAGATAACATATCATAAATCCTTAACTCTCAATTTAATAAATATTGAATTATTTTTTCTGGAACTATATACTTAATGATAATATTGTTATGTTGTAGAATGACATTAGTAATAAAAAAAGTCTTTATGTTAAGTGCTTATAATATACCAGGTACTGTTCTAAGTATTACATCTATTAATTTATTGAATACTTGCTTCAATCCTACAAAATAATATTATTATCTTGACTTTTAACATGAGGAAATTGAGACATGAAAAAGTGAAGCCATTTGCTCAAGGTTACATAATAAGCAATGGTGGAACTGAGTGTCAAATTCAGGCAGCCTGGCTTCAATCCTGCTCTTACATACCACAGAAATTCTAATCAATAAAAACATACTTATGTTTTAAATTAGAATAAACTAAAAATCATTTAGCCTTGTGAAACGCACAGCATCTGATGAAGACTTTATAATTTGGAGTTACAGAGTTGAACAGAATATACCTAAGGCTTAGAGACCTGCAGTTTTAGCTCTTTTATAAATAACTCAAAATCATTTTGAATTATATAGTTCCTCAGTTTCCTGCATTAAAAATTGGAATTTATAGCACTGACTCCTCCATAGGAATTTTATGACAGGCAAAAGAATAATAGATCATATAACACATGTCAAGAGCCCTTAATTAGGCATATTTTTATATTTGATTATGAATGAACATGTGCAAATACTTTTGTAAAATTATGGTTAATGATACTTTTCTAATAAATATATGTTTTCTAGTGCATATGTTTGTTAATTTTTTTAATACTTGAAAATTAGGAAGTTATACGGAAGCTACATAAACAGAGAATAAATAGACTGCTCAACTGTGTATAGTAATCAACAAATTAATATATATTAAGTTTATGTGTACATATGCATGTATATAATGAATGTCACATACATATACATAATGCTTACACATATACAATATGCTTGATAACAGAATTAATTTGTCTTAATTTACATCTCTAAGATTTTTTGTTAATTTTTTTGCAATAAATGAAAAACAATGTGATTTCTTCTATTTTGAGTGGGAAGAAACATATTCTTCTCTGGAATTCAGTATCAAATAGTGCCAGAAACATTAGGTGGGAATTAGGATCTTGAGTATTTTGCTTTAAGTCTCTGGGTTTTAGTTGGATTTGCAGGGAAAATGAGGTCATTAGATTAGATGATTTTATGTCGCTCAAATGACAACTTTCTGTAAGTATCTTAAAGCAAGATTGTTTATAAGCTTTCAAGTCTAGATTTTAGGTAATACAATTGTCTTTCTCCTAATAAAATAAGCCAAGCATACCTTTTGCTTTAGGAAAATATCAAAAGCAGAACAGCCATAAAGTTTTCTTAGATACAGACGTAGGAGCTTAATATAATAATTTGAGTCATTCAAAACCTGTGAAGATTTTTCCAGAAAGGAAATCCTAGAAGCTGTTATCTATGGCTAAGTTTGGGAAGACACTCTGGGGAGGAGGTTTGGGTTGAGGTGGTACAGCGATGGAGGCTTATACTTTTCAAGTTTTATCTTTCTGAACTGCTCGAGTTTTCCAATCATTTCCATGAATTGCATTTTTAGTGTCATCGGGGTTTATTTGGGAAAGCAAAATGTGGACCGTTTTGTTGTTTTTATTGCTGTTTCTACCTTAGAAAAAAGTCCTTGAAAGGTCAAACTAAACTAGTGCTCAAGTTCCACTGGAGAGGAAAATATGGTGTAAGGCAACCTTACCTTCTTACACGCGGTGATGGAGCCACCCAGGCTGTTTCCCGAGCTGCCGTTGCCACCGCCCTGCTGCGGTTCTGAAACTTCATGCATCAGTGGTGACTCCAAGGTGCTATTTGTGCCCACAAACACAAAAGAGAACACATTCCAGTGAGTCATCTCCATATTTAGAAATGAATGAATGAATCACGACATGGCTTATCAAAAATTATCTTTTCAGATTGCATGAAACACTACAAATCCCTCTGCTGAAATCAGCAATTCTTTCTTGGACATGCCTTTGGAATCGGTAGAACTACTACAGACAATCCTATTGTGAGTCTAAAACTGCAACCCAATGCATTCCACAGTGCCTTGATGACACAGTTGCATTTGTCTGACTTCTAGCAGCGTTAGCATCTTTCCTTAAGCAAGCACTTTTAATATTCAAATAAAGTCTTCTCAGTTGCCATGTTAATTCAACTCTGCCAATACCAACACACAATAAAATACTTATTATATTTTTTAAAATGAGGGCAAAACATAATTTTATTCAGGAGGCAGGATTGTACCATGAAAAATAACGTGCACTTTAGAAAATGCAGGTCATCCCTTTACCATCTCTGTGGCTAAAGACAGTTCATTAACTTGTCTGTTTCCAAAATTCTAGACTTATACCCCCCTCCTATTGATGTCAAACCTTGGTGGGCTTGACTGTGTATGGGGCTCTATAAATATTTTTAAAATATTAAAAATTATTTCTACATCTTCAAGAAGTGATAAAGTTGAAATTATTACCAAATGTGATTTTTATGATATCATTGGAAATTTAAAATTGAGTCTCATTTAAATACAAAAATCCCTCCAAATCTTTCAAGCATTTGGAAATATTTCTCTTTTGGAAACATGATGCTTTGGAATTTAAAAACGCATTGATATTACAAGTCTGCATGCTTTATTTTTGTTGTTGTTGACCACAAAGAAAATGTACTTAATTAACATATATTTTTGGACTATGATCTAATAGTTCTATATATAATTCTCAATGCATTATGTAAATTTTTTCTCCTAAAAGAAGAGCCAAATAAAAGATAAGTTAAATAAACAATGTATTTCTAACTAACATATAACTCTCATGTTTCGAGCTCTGAATTAGTTAAGTTTTATTACAGTGCAATTAGCCATAAGTCAAACAGTGCATTAATGTAGTCTGTTGGCATTTCCATTATTAATTATAGTAAATGACATTTTGAAAAATGACTACCGATGGAACTATGTAACAAATAACAGATTCAGGCAAAATTTGCACAGAATAATGCATGTAAAATCTGTTCTGTTTTAAATTCTCGTATATTATTTTCTGAGTATTGTCACCTTGCGGACTAGGTTGAACCTGATATAAATTAAAGAATGACACCTGTATTATCTTTGCTTAACTGGGGAAAAAAAGATAGTGAAAGAGAAGAAATAAAGAAAGAAGGAAAGGAGGAAGGAGAGAGAGAGGTAGTGATGGATGCAGGAAAAGAGAGAGAGGAAGAAAGAAGGAGAAGAGTAAGAAAGCAAGAAAGGGAAATTGACTCCATTTCCTGGCTACCAACCTACTATGCCACCCTGCCTTTCTGCGTCTCAGTTTCCTCACTTACAAGTGACATGTTTGGAGTAAAGTCTGTGGTTCCCTCATAGCTCTGGGAGCCGCTTGCAAAATATCACAGAGGGCCTGAGTTTTCACTCCCTATTTTTATAGGTTTCCCAGAATGTGAAACCTGTAACTTTTTAAGCTGCCATTTACCTCAAATCCGAGAACAGATGTTCCTCTGAGTGCTTTCCTGGCCACAGGACAATTTGACTTTTACCCAAACAGCTACTATTGTTGGGTTCCAAATCGTTTGCATGTGGAAGATAAGACCATAGACCAAGCTAACTTTGGTCTATAATAACGTGGCCTGTGAGTCAAGGAAATCATATACATGATTCTTTCTAGGAGGAACCAGCCAAGGCCTTGTGTGCAGGGCTTCAGGGAGTCAGGCTGTAGGGTCCCCCAGGCAGCTCTGGTCAGCTAGGGGATCACTTCCATCGAGGCCATCACGAGTCTTACGTCCAGTGTTAGGACATCTCCCACATATTTCACAGCGTTAGTGATCCCAGAAGTGGGAAGTAGGCAGGAAGAGTAGGTAGGAAGGCTGCTCCTCCCTGATATAAAACACAGGAGAAATAGCACCTCACCCATTTCTGATTGCTCTAGAGGGGAATCCCATTTAACTCGGGCAGAGCTCCGTAGGTCCAAAATTGGGGTAATGTGAAAATAGAGAAAAGTAAAAGATCAGCCTTGAAAATTACTTATTTACCTACAAAGAACATTTTATATGGCTTTAGCTAGACAACCTGCTACAGTACTTCTTACATACCCAAAAGCTGAAGAACTGTTCAACTCACTTAGTAGAAGGAAAAAATGATATGTCTACCCAAAGATATTTTGTAATGAATGTCCTTCTGCCTCTAAGATTACTTGAGATCCTAGCTGGAAGTGGAGGTGCAGAAGAAAATTTGAAGGTTTTGCTGTTTCCCTGCAAGGCTCACTCTATGTGTTCTAATGCTAAGCCTGTATAGATAGCGTTATTAGTTAAATTTAACTCTGTATATACACATATACATATATATATATATATTTGCTTGTTGTGAGAATTAAATGAGGAAATAGAGTCACATGGTTAGGTAAAAATCAGTGCATTACTAAAGAAGTGTGATACAACTTCACGTAACCAATATTCAAAGTAAATGCATCTTCTCATTCTAGAAACACATTATATATGATGTGTTATAATCATATCTATTATGCAAAAAAAGTAAGTAGGCTTATCTTTTAAATCATGTGATATGGGTGTGAATTTCCAGTAGGTGACTTTATAATATGGCTCAATCTGTCCCCATGCCTTTGGGATGGAGATGGAATTTTCAGAGTATTTGCAAAGATGCTGTGTTTGGTCTTTAGAGAAGCAGACTATTTGCTGCTATAGGATGAGGGAGAGATGGCACTGACATGAGACTCATGCATTTATTAAAATGAGCTCAAATTGACATTAAAGAACTGCTGTCAAGATACTGTACAGCTTTATAACTTGCTCCTAATGGGTAAGGCTGCAAGTTCTTCCCCGGGACATTTTCCTTTGATTTTGACAAGTATTGACAATATATATTAAGCACATCCTTTCAGACTGGTTTCATGCTGAAACTGTTAAATGTGTTTCAATGAGGAGTTAGATAAAGGTGGGAAAGAAGGTACAAAGCAGAATTCGAAGCAGTGGCTCTAAAGCAGAATTCTATAAGGCAGCCTTGTCTGTCAAAAAAATTCATATATAAATAAATGAGATGCTGAGTTGCCACTGTACTGCCATCATCAATGATTCATGCAGTGTGAATAGCTAGGTCACCATCAATGGTGAAAATGTCCCAGGGGATATTCAGTTATTTACCCAGAGAGAGAAGCATCTAGTTACTGGAAATTGAGTTGTCTATACATTGCTACTCAAAGTTTGGTCCGTGAACCAGCAGTGTTGGTACCACCTGGGAGCTTGCTAGACACCCAGGAACTCAGGTCCCTCCCTTAGAACTACTGAATAAGAATCTGAAGCTTGATATTAAACTCAGGTGATTTATATGCCCATTAAAGTTTGAGAAGCACTTATCTAATGTATTATATTGAATATACATTCTCATTTGCGCTTTGCACATGATGTTACTTCTTTCAGGAATATTCTTCCTTGTCCCTCTCCTCCCTTCCTGATAATTTCTACTCTATTTTGGGGGTTTCAGCTTATAAATGATCTCTGGTACCTCCCTTCTCCTTCCCCTTGCCAAGGGGGCCACTACTCCTCTCTGACATACCTCCAACGCCCCATGCACACGCACACACACTCTTATACACACACAAGCACATTCACACACACTTACGCTACCTCTCCCACTCCCATAGTCCTAGCCCCGCCGCAGCCCAGCAAGTGAGAGAGACACTCTTCACATGTGTTCCAACAGCACCCTGAGCCATACCTTGTTACAGCACTTGTGAAAAAGGCATATAGTTTTGTAATATTTGTCTGTCTCGTCTTTAGACTGTAAATTCTAAAAGGATAGGGACCACTTAGGACTCAGGATGGTGTTAGGCAGTGGTAGGTTCTCAACAAGCATTTATTAAGGGTGTTTGCTCTTATCTTTCGGAACATCCTGATTAATCTCAAATGATGAGCCACAAATAAGCATTTGAATTTAATTCTAAATTTTCTGCAGTGGTGACAGATGGTGGGATAAGCCACATCTGAGAAGATAATTTAAAGAATTTCCCAGGATAGTTCTAATGAAAGGAGATCCTGCTGCAATGCTTGCTAAAATGTCAATTAAACAGAGTATAAAGTTAAACAATTTTAACAGATTCTAAAAGATAAGATTTGCTCTTATCTTCTCCCCACTTAAAGAATGCTCTTGGTAAAATGTAGCAATTATCTTTCATTTGATTGTCTCAATCCTATCAAGACTATCTATTCTTGATCTTTATGCTAAATCCTTTAATCTCAATATTGGAAAAAAATAAAAACTTGGATTTATCAGTAGAGATCTTGAGCAAGGAATTGAGATGCTCTCATAAAAATCAGTTTAATAACAAACTTCAACAAAGAATATAGAGGGTTTTAAAATATGCCTTCACACAGTTCAAAATCGAAGTTCACGCAGTCAATGTCCTTATTTTACCCTCATCCAAAGGGATTTATTTACCTGTTACATGAAGCTCAGGGGTTTAGGTCGATCTTGCAAACACTGATTCGTTTCAAAAATCATATGATGTGTTAGTGTCTACTTCCTTCATTTTCCGACCACTCTGTTGGCAAAGACTCCTTCCTTAACCAGACTTTAGTCAGGCTCCTCTGAGCTTTCTTCTCAACCGGGGCTGCCGAACTCAGTTTTAGAACAGAATCATGCTAAGTCCGTTTGGCAAGAATCTTCCCACCCTTAGATCTGATCAACTTCCCTCCCCCTTGTGATGTGTAAGTCCCTGGCCTATCTTTAGCAAGAATCCTGTCAGGCCAATTTAGCAAGAGTCCCTCTACTCTTAATATCTTATTTTACTAATTTTTCATCCACTGGCCCCTTTGCTATGCCTGTTGGTTATAAATCCTCACTTGTCCCTGTTCTATTTGGAGTAAAACTCAGTCCCATACTGATATTTCTCTCTCCTACAGAGAGCTCTACAGTAGTTTGCATAAAGTCTGTCTTGTCATTTTTTTTTATATTTCTGTGAATTTATGGGGTACATGAGAAATTTGGTTACATTTCTTGCCATTTTTAACAAGTATCCGGTGCAACATTTTTCCTTCACACATGTACTTTTCTGATTTCATCTCATAGGTAGAAAGTTATGTGTCCTTTTGTTTTCTAGTTTGGAGACATTATGTCATCCATGAAAATTCAGTATGTCACCAACTCATCAATTGCTGAAAGACCTATAAAGTCCTCATTAATTCTTTAGACTTTCAGTAAATGTATGATAGGAAACAACTGTCAAAACCTTGAAAATATTTAGAAACCACCATTGTGTATCCTGTTTCAATATTTACAGTTGACTGAATAACTATCAAGTGAATTCCAGACTTTTTGATCCCCTAGACCAGTAAATTAAAAGTAATAACAACAATAACAATGTTAAAAAGTATCCAACCTTTTATTTCCCAAGTAAGGACATTACAAAAAATCCCTTAGTACCTCTGTTTTCATTGTTATTCTTCAAAGGAAGCATATTGTAACAACGTAACAGAAACTATGATATATTATCTAAGAATGAAGAATATTTCTTTTTAAGAAAAAAATAGTTGACAGGCTTTTAGTATCATTTTTGTCCTCAGGTAAGTGAAAATCTGAGTTTGGGTACCACCTCTATGAGGTATTGGTAAGTGGCAATAAAAAGGATATAAATAGGCCACTCCTTATTAATCGTAAAAGAAGTGGCTCATTCTTGGCATGAAGAGTGGTCTCAAATTAGCTATACCGTAATTCAATCTTGACTATTAAAAAAAGATAAAAAACAAAGACATGATTACCGTATTGTCACTTCGTTTGGGATAAAATTTATAAACACCAACAGCTGGTAAATTCCTTATTTTGGGGACTAGTGCTGAAATCTTCTATACTGAAAAATTATGTTGAATATTGTTCAGTTAAAAGGTTTTTGTTCAGGCAACTCTAAATCTATCAGATATGTTCAGTGAAATGTGAAATCTCATGTTAAACAGATACTATGCAAAATAACTGGGTTACAGTAGAAAATACAATCAAATAATAAACTTTCTAATATAAGAAAAAAGCTGTACTTTCAAAGAGAATATAATTGGTAATTATATACATAGTATAAAATAAGATTTTTGAACAATCTCCTGTGTGTCAGATACTGTGCTTTGCAAATTCATATATTATCTCTCATTAAGGAGGTGACTGCAGGTAATGTCCTCATGGATTTAATCCTTACTATGTGGATTTATTAACTTTGTATCTTAAAAAGCTGTTTCATGATTGCAGGCTGCATTGAAACCCCTCCTATAGGGGTTCAGAGAAAGGATCAAGCAACAGAGCCTGATGGTTTAGCTTTTTTAATTCCCTTTTTCAATAAGGGCTATGGGGAAATTTTTTCAAAATGTATCATAGAAATGGTATGTGTAACATTATTTCAATTTAAGATAAAAAGTACGCATCACTGTTGCTAAATGAATTTTGTATGAATATGTCCATATTTATACATGAATACCACTAGATACTATAGAAATATTTATTCTTAAAGTTCTTTATTTCTAAAAACAATTTTAGTTGTATATTTTTTAGATGGTCAAAAGCATGCAAGTCACTGCAGTCTGCTGTAGCTAGACTTTGGTGTAGATACATGCAGAATATATTAATATGTTACAGTAACTGCTTCCTCTCCCTCTGTTTCTGTTCTTCCATCAAACCACCTGGGCAGGCGCCTCACTCTGTTCTACAATCTTTTCTATGTTACTTCTAACAAAATGTACCATCATTTAATGCATGTTATTTAATGCATAGCCCTTTATGGTATGCTTTATATAGTCATTTGATTATACCCATTTTACAGATGAGAAGTTGAGGATTAATGAGGTTAACATACAATCCAAAGTTATGTCTCTGCTAAATAATAGATCTGAGATTTGACCTGCTGCTCTTAACGTTATAGCATGTTTTATTCTATTGTGACTTCTAAGATTCCTTCTAATTCTTTGCTTCTATGACCATGACATCTAAATGAATCTAAAGATAGCCAGGTCCCAGTGCTTTGGCATTCAAAAAACATATAAGTTCAAGTTTCCTTTCTAGCACTTACTAGACGGATGAAGTTGGACCTGTTACTCAAATCTGTCTCAGCATTAGTTTCCTCATCTGTAAAATGCAGATGACAACAGAAGCTGTATTATGGGACTGTTGTGGTTGTTACAGGGCATCATTACCTGTGAAGGTGTAGCATAGTAGTTGGCACAGGTAAGCACTTAATGTTAAACTGCAAAATGATACCACAGTAAGCCTGTAAATTTATTTACTCTTAAGAGTCACGTAGGTAGGTTTTCAGCACATTTTGATATTCAATTAAATATAACATATACAGACCTTTTAAAAACAATTCATAAATATTTAATATGGTGACATTTCTCTTTTTTGTTCTCAGACCTGGGTTTTCAAAATATAAACAATAAGAATTTCTATACGTCTGCTAATTCTCGACTATTATCATGATGTTATAAAATGAAGAATAATGAAGGCTTTTTTTTTAAATTCAAGAAAACAAATAATTCAATTAGTCTAAGACTATACAAAGATGTGGCCTGTTCAGGTACATAGTTTTATGTCTATCAACATGAGAAAATATTAGGGTAATTAAAACAGAGCTTTAAAGTGTATTAGTCCTCGCTAATCTGACATTGGTAAAAATTTGAATTGAAAGTGTTTCTAGAGAAAAGTAGTTGTATTGCTGAAATTCTACTTTAACTGGCAAAATTTTATTAAGATTAATTTAATAAATATGTACAAATTATTTGGTTTTCTAAGGTATTTTATATATTTTTTCTCTGTGCTTGTGTTTCCCTGCTAAGGACTTGCTTGGCAAATCCTTTTTCTTCCAGAGATCCTGGGAGGTAGGTTTCTGCGGAGACTCTGCTTCTGTAATTGCAAACACCACTGTCGTGGTTGCGAATTAAGGAAATGTTACCAGAGGGAAGAAATGGGATGGGAGCCCGGCTTGAACCATGCATATGGATCATTTGCATTTAAAGGAAGTTATATAAAAATAGTACAATGAAGAAAGGGGAAGTAAAAAAGGAGAGATAGGAAATGTAGGTGGGTACTGAAAACACGGATGGGCTAACACCATTCTGACATGTCTAGTGGTTGTTGTGCAGAGCGTAGATTTTAAGGAATCTTAATTGATAAATAAGTGGAAGAATGAATTTTGTTGGCCTCTCAAATTAGGAAAACACATATTATTCTGTTGATCAAAATAGTGTGTGTTATTTTACATGTTGCTTCTGGGAGTATAAATTCATATGGCTTTTCTGAAAATCCATCTGGCCACTCTTTTCATGACTCTTACCTACGCATGCCTATTACCCATCAATGCCTTTTATTAGGAATATATCTTAGAGGACAGACACCAGACTAAAGACTTATATGCTGAGATAGTCACTTCATTATTATTAATAGAATAAACTGAAAATTAGCAATATATTCACCAATAGGAACATGGTGGAGTTAGTACTCAGACATGGAGATGATACCCTCTCCTCAGAAATGTCACAGGAAAATGCTCCCATGTCAAATGAAGACAGTTGAGTACAAATGTAATAGTGGGTAACTCTTCACAAGTGCATTATTTGGAAATACAAGACTGATCAGGTCATTTCTGTGCTTACAACTTGCAGTAGTTCTGCATTTTACTTCAAGCAAAATTTTAAGTCCTTGCCATGGATCAAGGCCCTACATGCATGAACTCCCTGTCGCCTGTGACCGTGTCTCTTTTGCTTTCTCCCTTCCTCACGTCACTCTGGCCATACTGGCTCCTTGCTGTTCCTGGACAGGCCAGGCTCAGCTGTCTCAGGCCCTTCCCTAGTGGTTGCCTCTGCCTGGAGATCTGCACACCTCACCTCATCACCTCCTTCAGGTCTTTCTCAAACGCCACCTTCTCAACAAGGCTTCCTCTGACCGCCCTATCTAGAATTGCCACCCAGTCTTCCTAACTCCAGCTGTCCAATCTCCCCTACCCCGCTCTATATTTCTCAGTTTCAGTGTGATGTCTTAACCTTCTGTAGAATGTAGTTATTTCCCATGTTTATGATTTATTATGTGTCTTCCCTCCCTGTCTGGCCCCTCCTCACGCCTACAGGTTATAAACTTCATGAATGCAGCTATTATAGTCCAAGAATAATGTCTGGCATATAGCAGGAGCTCAGTAAATGTTTTTTGAATCAATGAGTTAATAAAAACATAGATATATACATAGTTTCATGTGAATGGAAACATAAAAATGCTAATAGCAGTTATCTTTGGGTAATGGGGCTACTTGTGATATTTTCATTCTTGTCCCTTTCTATATATTTTATACATTTGGCATAACTTATTTTGTGACCAGAAAAAGGTCTTTATTTTAAAATGAGTGGTATGAAGATCTTTGGAAATCTAGTGCTTATGAACAAATTAGGAAACGCAAAATTTGATTATACTTACAGTCCTAAGGAAATGCCCCAATTATTAGATAACATTTTGCCTTCCAAATCAAATGAAACTTGCAATCTTAACCTATAGGTTACTGCTGTAGTGATGAATTCTCATGGGTCCCACCAAAGGTAACAGACAATTCAGCTGCCACAGTAAAGGGGACTGATGTGACTGGTAAAAGTGACAAAACCAACAAAATCAGAAAACACTATTTTAAACCAAAGGTAACTTCCCATGGCAAAAGTCTTAATGCAGCCTGAGAAGAACGCTTTATTAAAGCGTCTATGAGTCTGTATCTTGCCTCCTTCATATCTCTGGGGGATGAAACTGTCAAATGGTTTCATAGTTGTCTATGTAGATAGCTGGTGGCATGAAATTATACTTGGACAATCCCATGGAGCGCTTCGCTGATTCTGGATAATAAGACTATCAAGAGCCGAAGCTCTTGGAGGCGGCTGGATGGAGTTTCTGGCACCGTTTAAAACAACAACAACATACCAACATAACAACATCACACCATAAATACGGATCCCCTTAAAAGGAGGATCTCCTGATCTCCTTCTTACACAAGGGCCAATACTAATGGCTTCATTTTCCTTTAACTACCTTAATGGACTCACAAATGTTACTGACCTCTTTACTGGGTACATTGGAGTATATGATATTTAAATATCCAAAGACTGTAGGGATTTTCAAGAAGAACTAAACACTCAGCATGTTAAAATGGGATTAAAGAATGTTCCTTTAAAAACGCTGAAGGAGATAACCTTGCCCAGGTGATTTCTGCTCTAGGATATTTTGGCAAGCATATTAGGGTTTCATCGATGGCTTTTCTAAATGTACCTGGAGTTTCTATTACTACAACTAGAGATTATTTCCACATAGGTCAAGTAACTTAATCCCCTAGTCATGAGTGCATTTTCATTTTATGACTTTTAAAAGTACAGCTTGTTAAATGTGAAAAAGTTATAAATAAAAAATAGAATAAACTTAAAATAGAGGTAGTTTTATATCAAAAACATTTAGCAATGAGAGTATAAACAGAACAGACAAATTGGGAGCTGTACTGGCCTGCATCATACTAAAATAGTTTAAATCAGCTGCCAATACTTGAATACTGGAAGAATGTACCAATAAGAAAACAGACTAAGTTTCTGTCTTCTCCAGAAAAATTGGTAAATCAGGCTAAGCTGGGCAATAACCGGTGAACTTGAGATCCTTCTAAAGCGTGCCTTGCGAGCCTGTTGTGCTCATTTTCATCACAAGGATTGGCCTGGAGAATATTTGACTATGTGACCCTGGGATAATAAACATCACAGACATTTTTTGGTCGCATATTTTCTTCTCTCGGATTTTTTTTGTTTTTGTTTTTGTTTTTGCTTTTGCCTTTTGCCTTAGCGAAGTCCTTTGGTTTTCTCTTTTGGAAGGCTTTATTTGGAGAAGTTTTGGGTTCACAGTGAATTAAAGAGGACGGTGCAGAGTTTCCATATACTCCCCTCCACACACAGCCTCCCCCGCTGTCAACATCCCTGACCAAAGGAGTACATTTGTCACAATTGATGAGGACGTCATAGTGGCCCAAAGCCCATAGTTCACATTAGTATTAATTCTTGGTGTTGTATTAATGCATACTATGGGTTTTGAAAATGTATAATGACATATATCCACCATTATATTAATAGTATCAAAGAGAGTATTTTTAGTGTTCTAAAAATCCTCCATGCTTGCCTATTCAACCCTCCATCACCCACCCTCAGATTTTTAGAATTGTAGAACTATGCCATGAATTAGCTTTGCTCTTACAGTTATTTATTTTTAAATTTGCATTACCTTTTGAAATAAAACACTTTGAAACATAATTTTATTAGGATTTGAAGAGGTCTTTTTTGCTTTCATAGCAGAGGGCTTCACAATCTATTCAGCAAGCTGCTTGTACAGCTAACACAGAACTGGATTTCTTTTTCCCTTCCTCTTGGAGACAATATCTATAAAAATCACAGTTCAGTAAGTATATCTTTACCCGTCAATGTTCCTATGTAACATTTTAAGGCACATTTGTATTTCATATTGAACGAGGACGGGTTTTACAACTCAGCTGGAGTTGAATTTCTAAATTTGTTATTTAGTTCTTGACGTGAAAAGAATATCTGATTCACTATTGAACTCCACAAAATACTTAGTGCAATGCCTACCTGTTAATTAGTGCACAATAAATGTGTTAGGGTCAATAATGGCACCACATTAGAAATCTTGTGATTTACCTTTAAGTTAATCAGGTAATAATAAAGATGATCTAATTCTCACACCATGCTTTTGTCTATAAGTGTCTATAGTCCTGAGCCACCACTGTTAGTGAACCTATCCGATAGCAGTTAATCCATGAGTGGAACTTTTATAGGTTTTTGTTTTTTCAGTCAAAACAAAATGTGTATAGATTATAATTGCAATATTTAAAACCAGTAAAATGAACTAAGCCATGAACAACAGTATCCATGCATTAAACAGCTATGCCATCTGAGAAGACTGGCAATTAATATAAATCCATCAAAAATTTAATATTTCTTATGCCATGTGGTGTAGTGAAAATATGCTGTGCTGGAAGTCAGAAGGCTTGAATTGGAGTCTTAACTCTGTCTCTTTCACTAGTTTGAGTGTGCAAAAGCTAATTTCTCTGAGCCTCGGGTTCCTTATCTGTTAAATGGGACTAATACTATTCAGTTTACAAGATTTGTTCTTATCAAAGAGAGATAATCTCAATCAATAGTGATAAACATACTTTATCTTAGTCATTGTGACAGGGCCTTTATCCTTGTCACTTCAAATCCCCAAAGCATCACAGTATGGCAGGTGCTATTCACTTAATATACTCATAATGATGCTGAGACTCAGAGGCTTGGCATTTGCTCAGAGTTGCACAGTTAATCAAGAGGCTTAATTTGGGGTCTAAAGCTAGATGAACCTGGGCCTAGTCTGCCTTTTTCCTGGATGTCCTGCTGTCTTCAGATGGCACAACTTGCTTTTGCCACATGTTAATTGTCTTGAGAACTGTTTTTCTTTAGGGTGCTCCAGTTTTATTGGGACACTGGGACCCAGAGGAGAGCAATGCAGACAAGGGTTGAGGGTTAGTACAAGAGCCTGTCTCACGGGGACACCAGGTTGGATGGCTATTCCTGTTGATAGGAGAGGAGTATTCGGGTCATTGAGGGATATCGCCAAACACACTACCAGCTCTAGGCTTCCACAAAAGTAGAATAGGAAACCCTCCTTCTTTTGTGATTTGAGGGATGAGGAATGCTCTGCCGAACCAAAAATTTCTGCGATCTATCTAATCTTGATGCTGAAATCCCTACTGATGCCATCGAGTCATTTATTCTACAAGAGGGTAGCAGGACCTGAAGGAATGGGGCACAGAAGGGATAAAATTCAACAGTAAAGAAGTGGTAAGGTGTGCAGCACAGCATGCTGTCTGGCAAAGGTATCCTAAATCAGGAAGCCTGCAATGTCTAGGTCAAAACCTGAAAGTTGGGATCTCAGGGGGCTCATGGGATGCTGGATTGAAAGAGGAGGCTCTCATAAGGATTTGCCTTTATAATCCCCGGTATCCCACGTCCCACAACCAACCTGGATTCCTGGGAGTGTCTCCTGGCAGTCAAGGCAGCAGAGAGGCAGGTAGGTGAGTTTGGTTCAACTACCCACATGGCTGATGGAGAGGGCCACACCCACAATAAAGGAGTTACAAACACCAGCAGATTTGGAGAAGAAGCAGGAGAGAAGGGTAGGGGGAGAAAAGAAATAGAAGTTTTAGTATTATTTAAAGGAAAGACAGATTCACAGTAGGCTGTCCTTAAAAAGAACCGAAGTAGCTATATGGTGAGGTTGTAACAATTTTTTAAAAAGCTCAGAAAAGGGTTCAAAGTGTGCAGGTATGTCTTCAAATAGCATCTGTCTTGGGTAATATGCTGGATTTGTGTCTGTGATTGAGCTTCACACCTTTGATGCATCAGAAGATAATTTACACCTTGTAGATAAAACTTTCATGGATTTCCGATCTGTTTTATGCATATCTACAGGCGAGAAACACACTTTGGCTTATCAAGCTTAATATTTTAATAGAGAGACAATGGTAGGGAACAGATTTTTATGGATAATGATTCCAGCTTCTTTTAATTCCTTGTAGTTAAAATTTTTTATACAGTGCTTACCTGTAAGCCATGCTCTGGTACCTTTTATCAATGCAAACCTATAGTATGTTACTTTAAATCTCAAAGGCTATAAAATCACAGTAACTATGAAAAAACAATAATAATGATGTATATAGAAGCAATAAGTGAACAAGAAGCCATCAGTGAAATTATGTTTGCATCTCATTGCCTGGTAGTCACTGGTAAGTCATTAGAATTCAATAAATTTTACTGTGTGAATAAAGAAAGCAGAGAAGAACAAAAGTAGTAAAATACCTGAGATAATAAGGCAGGGAATACCTGGTGTAGGGGCAGAGGGAGAGTACCAGGTATGAATAAGCAACCATCTGTGGTCACTTAAGATGCTCTCCAATCTAAATCATTCACGAAGGTTTATAATTCTCCCTCGAAGAGTCCTGCATGTTTTCTTTAGATTTGCTCTTAGAAAATTCATATTTATTATAACATTATAAATGGATTCCTTTTATAAAATTTCCCTTTTTGTGACTCATATAAAGAAATGCAGTTTATGTAACTGATTTATATTCAACAAACATGCTAAATTCATTTATTTGGTCTAATAATAGATTATTTATCTGTAGATTATTTTGGATTTTCTATGTATGCAATCAAATAAACTACAAATGCTGAGAGTTTCATTTTTTTTCTTTTCCAAATGTTTTCCTTTTTGTTTTTCATTATTGCTTTACTGCATTGACTAACACCTTCAGGAAATGTTGAATAGAGTAATGCAAATATCCTTAAAGTTATACTACCATGTATTATACATGCTGTAGGTTTTTTTGTAGATATTATTTATCAAGTTAAGGGACTTCTTGTCTATTTTTATTTTTCTGGTGCTTTTTCCTATTAAATGTGAAAACTTTTTGCATTTTATCAAATATCTTTCTACATTTATTGAGATAACAATATGTTTTTTTTCCTTTAAATTGTTTGATTGTAATGCTTGGTTTTCTAATGTGAAACCAGTCTTGAATTTCTGAGATAACTCAGTTTGGTAACAACATTATCTTTTGTACATTTGGTGGGATCCAACTTGCTAGTATTTTGGTTGGCGGTTTTTTTTCCTCTTTGGTCATGAATAAGATTTGCTCTATTTACTTTTTCTACTATTAATTACAGTTTTATAGATCTTCAATTAAAAATACTTTCTACTTTTAATTAAAGTTTTATAAATCTATATGCTATTGAAAGTGTGTTTTCATTTCTATTAAATTCATCTTTTAATTATTGATTTCTAGCTGAATTGCATTATGCTCAGATAACATTTTCTGCATGATGTTAATCCTGGTATTTGTTGAGAATTGCTTTACAATCCAGTATGGATGGGCAAATTCCATAAATGTTACATGAATGCTGCAGGTTTTGGTTGTAGCATTCCATACATGTACATTAAGTTGGTTGTGATATCCAGATCTTCTAAGTCTATACCGATTTTTTGCATAATTTCTTCTTTTAGTTCTGTTTGTTTGTGCTGTTTTAATTTTGAGGATGTCTTATTAAGTGAATACAAATTTCAAATGATGTATCTTTCTGGAAATTCCACCTTTTGTCATTGTGCGATAATATACTCTGGCAACACTCTTCTGTTTTAAAAGCTGCCTCAGTTTCCCTTGGTTAACCATTGCATGATATATCTTTTTCCATCCTTTTTAGTATTTAATGCTTTAAATATACTTTACTTTGTTTGAGTTTTAAAAATTATCCTTAGTTATCCTTAAAAATATAATGTGCATATTTACCTTATTACATTACCAAATTATTCAACATCTTATTCTCCTGTTAAATACAGGAAACCTAGGCCATTTTAGCTAACCCCCACAGCCTGCATTATTGCCTTATGTTTTGATTATTTGGGACCCCATAGGGTATAATTAATATTGTTTTATACAGTCAATATTTGCTTAAGTTTACTGAATATTTAAAACTTTCTTCACTCTTTATTCTTTTTGTATTTTAGCCCTCATATCTGAGATTGCCTTCCTTCTGCCTAAAGTGAAATAATTTTCTTTAATGAGAAATAACACTCTTGGTTTTTGTCTCTGTGAAAATCTCTTTATTTATTCTTGCAAAGATTTCACAGAGTACAGAATTCTAAACTGACATTCATTTTCCTTCAACACATTGAATAGATCACTGTATTATCTTTGGAATTTCATTGTCTTTGTGAAATCAGCTATCAGTCTAACTATGTTTTGAAGATAATATATCTTTTTATCTGGTTGCTTTTTAAGATTTTCTGTTTATCTTTGGTAGTTTGAGGATATTTAGCCAGTAATTCCTTATTATCTTATCAACTTTTCAAATCTTTTACTAAGTTTAAAAATATTTCATTATAATTTTGGTCATTTTCAGCAAAAGGATTGATGAATAGCTTTGTTATGTTACTGGGACAAAAACTCATAAGAGTTTAAAATTTATCCAGCAGTGTTGGGCAGGACACAGACAGAGAGGATGATAGCAACCAGTGGGCTTCAAGGTTGAGAAAAATGTGGGGAGGATAAGGGAGAGCTAATAATTTGAGAGAAGAAGAACAAATTAGGAAGAACTGGCTGACTGCCCGAAAAGCTTTTCAGGAAGAATTAGAAGTAGTTAGAGCTGGATGGGAGATAGAATGATCAATCTTTCTATGACTCTTTACTCAAGTCCAGGTAAAAAAAGCAACTTAAAAATGATCTTGTTTTAGAATGAAATGCAAAAATGAAGGAATGTATCAATCATCTACTTTCTCTGTTCTCACGTAAATTCACTCAACTAAAAGTAAGTAAATAAGTAGATTAATTAATAAAGAAAAAGACAAAATGCAAGTCATCACTTAAGTCCTAAGCTATAACGTTTAAAAACATTGAGCTTATAAAGGAAAAAATATACCTGCATTTTTTGTTTCATGAAAAAAAGCACTTCAGATATTGAAATAATCAATACTACTGACTATATTTTATCTTTGCACAATTTATAAATAAACCATTTTTTTCTTTATTGAAGTATAATTTACATACCATGCCATTACTCCATCTTCAGTGTACAATTAAATGATTATTAGTAAATTTACCAAGTTGTACAGCTATTCGCATAAATCAGTTTTAGAACATTTCCTTCTCCCTATTGAGACCACTAATTTCCTTCCCCAACTACTTTTCAAGCATGCTCCTCCCCTCCACAATGCTCACCACATCCCTCAGGTGTGGGTCTACCCCCCAACCCCCGAATCCCTAGTGAACACCACCACCATTTGAGCACCATAGTGTTAATCAGTCAGTACCAATTTGACGGCGAGTACATGTGGGGCCCATTCTTCCGATCTTGTGTCACCTCACTTCGAATAATGGGCTCAAGCTCAATCCAGGATAATATAAGTGGTGCTAGTTCACCATCGTTTCTTAAAATTGAGTAATATTCCATTGTATACATATACCAAATTTTAATAATCCACTCATGAATTGACGGGCACTTGAGTTGTTTCCACGACCTAACAATAGTGAATTGTGCTGCCATAAACATTCGTGTGCAGATGTCTTTATCATACAATGTCTTGTGCTCTTTTGGGTAGATGCCTAATAATGCTATTGCTGGATCAAATGGTAATTCTATTTTTAGCTCTTTGAGGCATCTCCAAATTCTTTTCCACAAAGGTTGCACCAATTTG
>CAUYRT010086485.1:0-19610 GCA_963574885.1 Lepilemur ruficaudatus | reverse complement strand
TGCATTATAACATCAGTGGTGGTAAGTCCTGTGAACAGAAATACAGCAAGAAAGGGTGATTAGGAGTGAGCATGGTGCTTCTTTAGAAAGTCTGGTCTGGTAGGGCCTCTCTGATAAAGTCACATTTGAACAGAGAGCTGGAGGAGGCAATAGGAGGAGGCCCGTGCTATGCTAAGTGGAGTGCTCTCCCGCGCTAGCAGACAGCAGGTGCAGAAACCCAGAGCGTGATTGCTTTGCTCAAGGGAAAATAAAAAGTCCAGTGTAGCTGTTGAAAAAATGAGTAGGGGCGAGTTCAATGCTGCCTAATAAAAACACAATGTGGTCACAAATGCAACTTAAATTTTTTTTCTTGTAGACACATGTTTAAAAAACCAGGTGAAAATTAATTTTAGGAATGTATTTTAGTAAGCCAACCTAATCAAAATATTATTATTTTAACAGTAACAACATAAAAAAGTATTAATGAGCTAATTCATATTGTTTTTTCACACTGTCTTCAAATACTTCAAACATGGGAATATGTACCCAGTGTGTGTTTCACACTCGCAACGTGTCTGAGTTCCAATTAGCCGTATTTTTAAGTGCTCAGTAGCCATGTGTGGGTGGTGCGAATTGAGATCAGATTGAACCTAGCTGTCAGGTTTTTATTCTTTGGGTTTTTTTCTTAGAAAGATGGGAGGCCACTGGTGAGTTTTGGGCAGGAGTGTGGCTTCCTTGAATTTGTTTTTAAAAGGATTGCAGTGGCTTTTAGGGGAGATTTTTCTTCTGTAGGCATCAAGGGAGGAAGCAGAGAGACCAGTTTAAGTGGCTCCCCTGGAGTGGCAGCAAGCATCAGGACATAACCCCAGCCCCAAACGCAGAGGTGTGTAGATTCACAGCTGGGATGCGTTCCCCTGGGCTCCCTCCCATTGCGTTCCTCCCTCTGCACTGGAGGGGCTGGCCTCACGCAGAAGGAATTTCCATGAGGGAGGCTGGCCTGCCCGTCATTTGCTCAGCTGTCTTCGTCTCAAAGTCTTCATTTCCCTACCCATAAAGGAAATCACGAGTGGTAATTACTTCAATTTGTGCAAAGCATAGAAAACAAGACCAGACTCTGCAATGGTGGTGGACACCACCATCAGGCATTTTTAGCTTAAGGATCTTGCCTGCCACTGAAATTGCCTGCTGCAGTCCCAAGCAGACGCTCCTCAACCTGCAGATGAGTTAAGTTTCATTGAGCTATCTGTACCTAGGTCCCAAGACCCCAGACCCGTGACTGATGCACACCCATCAAAATAAGCCAAGTTCTGTGTACTGACCCCTCTCATCCTGTTCTGCACCAAAGAAGTATTATTCAAACATGTTTACATGTTGACCTTCTTCTTTATAACATTAATAAAGCATGAGTCACCTTCATAAATAAACCATGATGTCTAGACGTTAAACATCCTGACACAATTCTCATGCCATCAGCTGGTGCTGAGCAGAGGGGACCTACTTTTGCTCTGGTGGGTAGCTTTGTTCATTTCCAGCCATGCCCATGTTTCTAAGTAAACTGTTTCTAAAACAAATAAGGGTGGATTAGAGCGATCCTAAACCAGCACTGACTGGCGGTCCTCATACCTTCTCCTTCAAAGTAGCCCTGGCGGCAGCTCTGACGTCCTGTTGTTATTGTCAAACGGTTCCAAAACTTCAGGCATTCATGTGCCACCCCCACAACTTTCAAACAGCTTTATTGAGGTATAATTTACACATCAGAATATCATTGTAAGTGTACTATTTCATGATTTTTAGTAGATTTGCAGAGTTATGCAACCATCACCACAAACAAATTTTAGCACATTTTCATTGCCCCAGGAAGAACCCTCATGCCCAGTTCCCCTGTCCCACCCTTAGTCCTGGGCAATCACTGATTTTTTTATTTAGCTTTGTCTTTTCTGGACATTTCATATAAATGGATTAATACAATAAGTGGCATTTTGAAAGTGGCTTCTTTGACCTAGTGCAATGTTTTCAAGGCTTATCTGTATTGTGACATAAATCAGTATTTCCTTCCTATATATTGCTGTCGTCACAATTTTTGCCATATTCAAGCACCACTTATACTTTACCTACTATTATCTAAGATCACTCATGAAAAGCTGTGTTAAAAGAAAACTTGACATTAGGAAGACTAAAGGCAACCCAATACTACTGACAGTAATGGAAGGTAACCATAAACTAAAGATAGACAAGAAAAAATGCTGCTGTGAACTATATCTCAATAAAAATCTAAATAAGTAAACAAACAAAGACTCTGTTGTTTAACTCTAGTTAGTTGCTGATGTCTGGGAGGCTCTAAGCCTGACTTGCTTTCATTGTGTTAAAAGGACAGATTCCTAAGTGTTAAAGAAGCGTTAACGACTCCTCCGCACCAAACTGAGCTCATCTCATGGAAAAAATGCTGGTGTGAACACAAGGTTATTTCACAACCTTGAAAGATAATCACAAAGGGGATAATTTCCTCACTCAGCGATGCTATTATTTTATGCCCACATGTGTACCTTAAAACAAACTTAGATGTCCTAGGAGGTTGCCTCCCACCTTGTTAGGGATGCTCAGATCACCCCTGCGTGGTATTTGCTTTGTCCGTAGTAGGTGCTCACATGGGTGTCACTGGAATTAGAGCCGTCTGCTTAGAAAACTTTATTTCTTAACTCTACGTGTTAAAGAACAGTCATCCCACAATAATGAGCAAGACCCTGGCTTGGTACATAGGCAGGAGACAGAATCTTCCTCTCTCTTCCACACCTGCCTCTAGACCGCCAGACCCTGGATAGTGCTACAGTGCAACTTTGCCCAGAGATAACGATGTGAGCATTTACTGAAGCAATGCTTTGGGACCAGATCACTTCTTTTTTTTTTTTAATTTTTTTTATTTTAAATTTTTTTTATTTCAGAATATTACAGGGGTATACACACATTTTGGCTACATAATTTGATTTTGTACAGTTTGAGTCAAAGTTATAAGCCCTCCACCCAGACAGTGCGCATTGTACCCATTAGGCGTGAATTTACCCATCCCCTCATCTGCCTCCCACCTACTTGATTTCCGTTCACAATCACAAAGATGTGGAGACAACCCAGATCACTTCTTTCACGCTTCTTTTGTGCTCTGAACCCTAAACTTGTCCACCCCAAATGTCCCTCTATTAAAATCTTTCACTGTCTCCCCAGAGTGCTAAGGAGAAAGTCCCAACTCCCGCCAATTCTGTACTTGGTATTTCCTCCAGGTGCCCTGGTATTTCACACCACCGGGGGCTGTCCCCTGTATCAGAAACACTTCTTACATTTCCCTGCATAGAGTCCACTCCTACTTGCAGACTTGCCTAAGCCTTGCCGCCTTCCAACGTACCTGGTTCCCCCACCCCTGCGCTGTGCGTCCACAGCACTCACGAATAACTCTCCCCAAACACGTAACACAGCTGCTGTGCTGGGAACACCCTGTGTTCACTAAAACCTTACAGGACTTCCAGCTCCTTGAGGACCAGAGCACCGTCCTCCCTTTATCTCCAGAGCCCCTCCCAGAATCTCAGTTTACATTTGTTGTGTGAATGACCTTGAAAGGAATCTTTTAAATACCAAGTGTTCGGATTGGAGAAACAATCCTAAATGCCACCTCCTCTGCAGACTTCTTAGATCACTTCATCACTTGTGTTTATGCGGTGTTTGGTATTAAACTTTGTCCCCACTTCCTTTTAAAACGGCCTCCCAACCTTGACAACATCCCCAGCAAGGTGATTTTGCAAGCACGCTCACAGTTCACACACCTAAATTCAGCAGCTCAGACAAAGTCTTCTGTCCCCTTCTATTTCTTCTCTCTAATTCATGGTTATCTGTAGCAGAAATAGCAAGCGTTCTGTCCCAGGCTGTGTGCTCTCAAACAGGAGTGTTCTTCAGGAGGTTTGAAGAGGTTCTGAGGAAGGAAGTCTGGAATGTGTTGTGCTGCGAGAGGCTGAGCAGAGAGGGCCTGGGTTTGGGGTCAAAGGCCAAACACCCCAGTTGTCTACCGAATCCCCTCCCCTCCAGCCGGCTCAGGGGTACCATTCCTGCAGTCACCCTATTCTTTTCTTTCACCATAGAATCTCCCCTCTCTGCCGTATCTTTCCTAGCAGAACACAAACATGCTGCAATATTTCTCATCTTGAGAAAAATCATCCCTGGCCTGTTCAGCTACTGTCCCATGTCTTTGCTTTCGTTCGCCACAAACATATAAAAATATTTGTCTTGACTTGTGTTCTTCCTTCTCTCTCCTGCTTTCCTCCCCACCACCTCAGAAAGGTACTTCTGTCAAGGTCAACAATGATAATCTAACGTACTTAAACCAATGGTGAATCCTAACTCAGTTCAGCAGCCGCATTTGGTGCATTTAATCATTCCTTTCTTCCTGAAATACCTTCCTCTCTTGGCCTCCGTGGTCTGATTCTTGGTTGTCATCCTACCCGCTAACGACGCCTACTCAGTCTTCTTTGCTGGTCCTTATCTTCCTGTCCTCCGAGGGTGGAGTGCTCTGGGCCACCCTCTACCTCTCTTTGGCTCTGCACCATGCTCCCATTGAGTTTCTGTCCTCCCGTGGCATCTGATACCACCTCTGTGGGGATGAATCCTTCATCTTCCTCTCCAGCTCCGTCCTCTTTTCATAACTCAATGCCTCTTAACATTGCTCCTTGAGTGTCTAGTAAGTATCTTGAACTTAACAGGTACAAAACTAAACTTGTGACCCCACTCTGCTCAAATCTGCTTTGACCAGTGTCTCCCCATGTTAGTAAATGCCAACTTTCAGTTGCTCTGACAAAAAAAAAGTTGCAGTCATTCTGACCCCTCCCCTTCCCTCACAACACACATCTGAGCCACCAGCAAGTCCCCCACCACTTCCCCACAATGCATTTGAGCTTGGTGCACATCTCCCTCTCCAGCCCAAGACCCCACCTTATTTCCCTGGGTAACTACATTTGCTTCCTAAGTGGCCTCTGATCCCACCTTTGCCCATCTACAGTCTATCCTCCACAAAACATAAGTCAGGTAAGGTATAGCTCTCCCCAAAACACTTCAGTGACAACTCCCCGTCTCTCTCCAAATGCATCATCCGAAGTCTTTCTGGTAGCTACAAAACACTACGTGATATGGTTTCTCTTCACCCCCTGATATTACGTCTCCCCCTTGGCAAAGATCTCCCACTGCAGGGCCTTTGCATTAGGCTGTTCGCTCTGCCTGGAACATTGTTCCTCCAGGTGTTTGCACAACTCACCCTCCCTTGGTCCCTCCAGGTCTCTGCTCAAATGTCACTTATGAAAGAGGACTTTTCCAATCACCATAGATCCACAGGCCCTCCACCATGCTCCCCGAGCCCTTTTTTATAGGACTTACCACCCCCAGCACAGTGTGTGTGCATACATTTATTTGCATATTGTGGTTCACACCTTCTAGAATGTAAGCTCTGGGAGAGTAGGAATTTTTCTGTTTCGTTCACTGCTGTATCCCCAGAGCCTAACATAGTGAATGCATGCAGTTGGCACTCCATGAATATTTTTGAATAAATGAATGCAAGTCAGACATGGTTTAAATTCTGATTGCGCCACTGAATAGCTGTGTGACCTTGGTCAAGTTCATCTTTTCTGATCCTCAGTTTTTTAACTGTGAAATGGGGGTGACAGTGTCCATCTTAGAGGAATGCTGTAAAGTTCACCAATAATATATGTAAGTGTCAGAGTAAGGCAGAGTTGTGCAAAGGAAACACTTGAAAAAATACAGGTGCTGTTATTGTTTTTACTGCCATTGGTGAGGGAGCAGAGACCCACCATGGGGTTTGCACGCTGGAGTTCAAGTGTTTTGTCAACCTGTTTTGTGAGGGCCATAGGAGAGCTGTCTCCCCAAAACCTCCTGTGGCACTGAAGAAATTTCAGCTGATCAAATTTCTTCTTTCAGTTATTTAATAAATTTAAGAAATAGTGTTGGACATCCATCATGTACCAGGCACCGCGCTTGCTCTCTGAGTCTGACATTTTTTGCAGCTAGAACCACAGGAGAATCCTTTACTTTTATGAGGTGGGCCTGGATCTTACAGACAGAATAGCAAGCAGGTCCTTGCTCATCACATGAGCAAAATAGGCCAGATCTCGGCTGCCACCCACACGCTGCCAAGCCCTGGTGGGGCTGGCTGCACACTACTGCCACCGTCACTGCCCAGCGTCTGGAACAGGGTTAGTGATGAGTGATGGAGGGGACAGAAATACCTTCTAGAAAAGAAGATTGGCGTTTCTGGGGCAGGGCTGCAAGGCTCTAGCAAGGAGAGCAGCAAGGGCACCTTGCTCTTCCCCCTGGACCTCAGCTGCTGACAGCTATTTGCCCAGTTGCAAGAGCCATTGTCTGATGACAGATCAGAGTATCCCCTAATGTGGGTCATGGCTTGAGGTCAGAGGATGGCACCTCGTGGGGCTGAGCAGAGAACACTGAACTTTGAGCTAGAGCAGGGAGTCCTGACCCAGCCTCAGGTTTTATGTGACACTCTGTTACCTAGGTATCCACTGACTCAGGTTCCAAGTGCTACCACTTGGTGGCTGGGCCAGTTTGTTCCCCTCCGAGATGCTGAGATGCTTGTTTATGAAACAAAATAGCACATCCCAGGGCTGTTGGGAAGATCAGTGAAGACAGCGTGATCTAGGTGAAAGCACACAGGTGTGGCATGTGTGCTTCTCATTCAAAGTCCCCATTTCCTTGTCTATAAAACGGGGTAACATTGCATCTACTGTACTGGAAGTTGCTGTGAAAGTGCAGAAAAGCACTTTATGAAGATGTAAGCTGTTATTGTTATCACCCTTCTATTGTCTCAAGTGTCTAGGCTGAGAACAGAAATCTTTGTTCATACATGTAATGTAGTCGGTCATGTGTATTCTGCCCACCGCAGTATGTAAGTCCCGTAAGTGGGCAGGGACTGTGTCTGCATTGGCCCATCACTGTCATCCCAGCACTTGGCACTCAATAAGCAGTTGGGAAATGAAAGCTGCTTAGTGCCTTAAAGGTTTCTCTTTCCTACTCCTTTAAATGTTCAGTTCCATGAGGACTCACCCAATGCCTTGCCCTCAAGGACCCCGCAGGCTAGGAAGATGAACAGAAATATTATACCAGTGACGGGCATCTGTGATTTGTCTGCCCTTCCTCTAATAGCATCCCCCAAGGCTTCTCCTTGGAAATCCCTTAGGCCCACATCATCTGAGTGGGGCTCACCCAAATACTTCTAATCAGCATATTTTCCTCCAACCACAGTGATTGGTTTAGGGATGGCCATGTGACCATGTCAGACCAATGAACCACAGTCTTGAGATTTTGACTTTATCTTTTGGGCCAGTGGGGCTCCTTCCACAAAGACCGTATGCAAAGTAGGGAAAAGGGAAGAAAGTGTCTAGGTAACTCTTGACGACATCATATCAATCTCTAGAGCCAGCCATGTCTTAAGTCCTCAGACCACTCAGTTACAGAAGCCAATGGACTCAAGTTCCCTGTCTTTGCATAGACTACTTTGAGTAAGGCTTCTATTACTTGCAACTGAAAAAATGCTAACTAGTTTCTAGCTAGTACAAGACGCTGGTAAAAGACGCTGCAGGTAGCATGAACTGAGCAATGTAGGACTAATTGTGTCTGAAAGCACTGGAAAACCCTTGAAAAGGCAAACAAAATTTCAGCCAGGAAACCTCTCCCTGACCATATTTTTCTGCAACCTGGGCTCTATTCACTTTATAATTAGGTTGTAAATGCCCTAGTTCCTGATTTGACATGCACACGATATTGAAGAAGGAAACAAGAGAGATATGAAGAAATGACAGCCTTCAGGGAGCAGTATCATTTTAAATGTAAAATTGCTGAGTGTTGACTGCACGGTTTGTTGAGAGAGTATGCAAATTGTATACAAACTGTATGCATATTTAAATTGCAAATCCCTGGAGACCTTCCTACACTGTGTTCCACACACCTGGGATGAGGCCCTGGGGGGAAATCCTGATGAGAACTTTCAATCAACAAGTATTTATTTAATAAGCTCTTACTCTGCCTCTCTGCAAGGTGTTCAGCCTACAAGACTTGGTCTCTGCCCTCAAGGAGTTGGCAAGTGAGCCAGGGAGAAGGGAGGGACCGCAACAGACAATTAGTGCAGAATGGAAGACAAGATGTAATTAAGTGCTAAATCCTGGGCTGTGAACTGGAAGCGATTGGGTGAAGTTGCAGGGAGGCCAATTTCAGCTCAATGCAAAGGCAGAACTTTCTGGTGGATGGACCTGTCCCTCAAGGGTAGTACAAAACCAGCTTTCATCTTGCCACAGCTTGATACAGGTTTGAAATAATAAGAATACTAATAGCAACCATGCAGTTGGGAATCATACCAACCGGGTTTGAATCCTGGCTCTGTCAACTAACCGCGTGACTTTGAACAAGTGCCTTTGTTTCTTCATCTACAAAATGGGTCTAAATAACACCCACCTTGCAGCATCATGAGCTTTAGAGATGCTGCAGGTAAAGCAAATGAAAGGCCCAGACTCATTATGAAAGCAGCAAAATGTCAGCAGGTAAGAGCCAGTTGGATCAGAGACCAGAACCCGAGCTGTGCCATTTACATGCTACTTGGCATTGCGTGAGTCATTTAATGTCTCTAAACATCAAAAACAATGAGCATTATTATTGCTATTAGTATTGTTATTGGCATGCCACGGTCAATCTAATAACGTTCTTAGCACAGCACCTGGTACAGGTCATACAAAAAATAATCATACGTATGTATACCTTCAAACAGGTATTCACATATTATGTATCTATACTTCAAATGATCAGGCCTAGGCTTCTCTCTTCTTCTAGAGGTTTTCCCAACAGCGTGCAGGTGATCTCAGTGCTCTCTGATGAATGATCTCTTTGAAAAAGGAAACCAATAAAAAAAGTACATTTATAATTATCCCAGAATTATCTCTCTAGAGGCTCCTACAGTGAATATTCAAGCAGACATGTTTATTAATGTCTTTACCTTCCTTTTAAAAAAATACTTATTTTTTAATAAAAGTAGTACACACTAATTGAAGAGTATTTGAGAAATTTCATACACAAATAAAGACACAAATTAGATCACCCACAATTTCTCCATCCACTCAGGGGTAAAGACCACTTTGAAGATGTGTGTAGAAAAACACACTATAGGAATCTTTGTGAGCTAAACAACTTCTAAGATATGACCACAAAATATATTCTGACGGTATATGTGCCAGAGGGCAAATGTCAAATCAGACACTGAGTTCAAGAAATGCCTGGGAGCACACAAGGAAATACTGTCACTCTCTCAACAGAATGGCTAAAATGAAAATAAGACAGACAACATCAAGTGTTGTCAAGCGTGTGGAGAAACTGGAACTCTCACAGCGCCGGTGGGACTTTAAATTGGTATAATTGCTTTGGAAAACTGGCAGTGTCTGTTAACAGTCAACACATGCTTATCCTGTGACTGAGTGATGCCACTCCTAAGTGCATGGCTGTCATGGACTGAAATGTGATCCCTCGAAATTCATATGTTGAAGTCCTAAATCCCAGTAGGGTCTTTAAAGAGGTAATTAAGGTTAAACAAGGTCATTGGGGTGAGCCCTAGTCCAATATACCTGGTATCTTTATAAGAAAAGGAAACTAGGACACAGACATGTACAGAAGAGGGGAAGAAAATTATGTGAATACCCAGGAAGAAATGGACACTTACAAACCAAAGAGAGAGGCCACAGAAGAAACCAAACCTACTGATACCTCGATGTTGGGCTTCCAGCCTCCAGAGCTGTGAGAGCTTACGTTGTTCAAGCCACCCGGTCTGTGTTGTCGCTGTTGCTGTCGTTGTTGTGGCTACGCTAATATAATGGCCAAGAGAAAGAAGCACCCATGTTCACTGAGAGACTTGTGGTATGTTCACACACTGGAGAATCACGAAGCAAGAAAGAAAGGACAAACTACTGGTACATGCAACAATATGGATGAATCTCACAGGCATTGTTGAGTGAAAGAAAGCAGACGTAAAACGGCACGTATTGTTTGGTCCCATGCACATGGATTATCGGGCAAAACTAATCTGCGGTGCTAGATGTTAGAATCGTGGTTACCTCCAGAAGGGGACGAGCTGAGCAAGAGCATCAGAGAACATCCTGGAAGCTGGAAACGTCCTATATCTTGATCTGGGTTTTGGCTACACATTACAGATATATGTAAACATTAACCAAGCTGTAATGGTTACAGAGTTTCTATTTGGAAAGGTGAAAAATTTCAGAATTGGTACTGGTTGCACAACGTTGTGATTGTAATCCATGCCACTGAATGTTACGCTTTTTAAAAATGGTGAAAATGGTGAATTCTAGGTTATATGTATATTGCCACAATAAAAAGTTTTCAAAAAAAGTAACCAAGCTGTACTCTTGAGATGCGTGCCCTCTACTGTGTTATGTCTCTGTATATAAATAGAAAAGAAAAACCTGTCCAGGAATATTCCACAATGTCTTGATGATATTTTTCTTCAGGGAATCTCATCCTTAGCATGATACCGTGACTTTGAACACAAGGTAGGGAGGCTTGGTTGACTGCCTTCTAGATTTCCCTTCTCAGAGGATTCTTTATTTTATCTAGTTATCTCTCTCTCTCTTTTTTTTTTTTTTACGCTCAGCCAATCACCTTCCTTGGTGCCCTGCGTGAAGGTTGTGGGGGGCTTATACGGACAAGTATGTCATTGGACGGACTCAAGGAAAATCTGGAGATCTGATGAAGTGACCTCCCTTTCCGGCACACAGTCCCTTACCCCACATCTCATTTTTGGTTGGTTGGCTGGAGAAGATGTTTATTTAAAGGGCATAATTAACATGGCAGGTGCCTTTGTTACATGCAAATAATAACAGCAGAGAAAACAGACATATAATTAGTTGGGCTTTTTTGGTGCTCAGAGCGTTACTACCGCTGATATTAAGTACAGAACATGACACTCTGAGTGTGGGGGTGATTCACTTTCAGCTGGTGGAGATGCGGGCTTTTTGGGGCATGTGGAAAGTGGACTTGGGGTTTTTTTAAATAGCAAAAAAAATGATTAACTTCCTAACAACACGAGTGAATGGTTGGGACCCATTTCCTTTAGTCTTTCCTTGCAGAGATCTTCCCAGGACCACGCCGCTTCTGTGTTCCATCCATTCTCATGTGGCTAAGTTTTATGTTTACTTTATGTCTTCTATAAACCCTCACTGTTACACCTGCTCCTGCTAATCCAATAAAGTAGGGAAGACACTAAGCCCAGATCTTTCACCTCATGCCCCATAAAAACAGGGCAGGGAGCATCAGAGAGGGAGGGTTTTTCTCAACCCCACAAAAATCCAACGGCTCCCAGCCCAGGTCCACCTCTCCATGAGATGTCATGTGGAGAGGATGTGGGTACGCCCCGACTCTTCTGCCTGTAATAGTCTAAGTTCACCAAAAAGATGCCACTGGTATTTCCTGAGCCCTTTGCCCCAAATCCACAGAGCGCACACTTCAAGCCAGGTCATCTGTATCACGTACGTACGTTTCCACCTGCAAGTGACACACGGTAGCTTACACAGGTACATGTGGGTCTATTTTTCTTACATAACAATATGTCTAGAGCTAAACAGCTACCGGTGCTCATTTAGTGGCTTGATTATCTCAGGGCTGGTGTCTCTGTGATGTCCTGCATCTTCCCTTCATGATTGTCATCTCGCATTCTCAATTGGCTGCCCAGGATCTAAGCATCTTGTCCCTGTCCCAGGCAGACAAAAAGGGAGGGAAGGGTGGTGCTGGCTTCATCTTGTCCTTTTTATTTTTTTAAATTGGGAAAGCAATCTTCAATACACAGAGGCTGGAAAATGAATATTAGGCTTTCAGGCTCCATAATGGAAGAAGCAAGGGAGGGGGTGGGAATGGCCGTGGAGCATCCTGTCGGCAAGCTAACCTCCATGCCATCTGCAACACGCCCTCCACATGGGGTGAAATCTGTCTGTCCACGTGAACAGGATGACCATAAAGGCTAGAGTTCTTGAGTTTCACACTATCAGGGGTTCCAGGAAGGCTGACTTTGTATGTCTCTATTCTCATTTTCTGCTCGTGTCCACCTGGATCCTCAGAGAATCAGATACCAAAGTGGAATTCGACATGCAGGAAGGAGGTTTACTGGGGAAAACGCCTGTGAAGGATAAAGGGGAAAGGACCTAGAGCAGGTGGGGAGAGCCTGCAGATCATGATGCAGGTCTGACACCTGGGAAAGGGGGCAGGGAAGGAAGGAGGCTATGACAGGGGAGCCTCAGGCTGCCTGGGGAGCCTGCAAGTACATGCTGTCTGCCGGGGGAGCCCTGCGTGGGACAGGTTTGGCTGGTCCTGGCTCCCCCCAGCCCACTTAGTCACTGGCTGAGTACAGCAGAAGATGGGTTCCTGACGAACACAGTTGTGTGGTAGATGCAGCTGCTGGAGACTGTCAGCCAACCCCCCATCACAGCAGGTTTTCTTGAAGGGAGATGTGAGCAGATGACCCCATGGCTACAGTTCCAGTCCCTCTCTTATACCTGCAACTTATTTTATCCTTAAAATATCTCAACTGCCCCACACTACCTGAACTCTTTCCCTTCCTCCTGAGCCTCTGGAAGGTATACATTGGAGAGCTTTGAACAGCCCTCTTGCTACACAGAGGTGGGGCACTGTTTTGAAACTGCATTTACATGGCAGTCCTGGCTGATGTTTTGCTTGGGTTGTGTGGTCACTACACATGGCTGAGGGTGGATGCTAAAGCCACCCCTATTGGCCTTGTTTGTGTCCCCAAAAACAATATGCTGTGGTCCTGATACCTCAAAGTCTTTGCAGGTATAATCAAGTAAAGAAGAGGTCATACTGAATTAGGGTTGGTCCTGATCCAATGACTGGTGTCCTTATAAGAGGAGGAAATTTGGACACAAAGACACACAGAGAGCATCATGTGATGATGGAGGCAAAGATTAAAGTGATTCATCTACAAGCCAAGGAACACCACGAATTGCTAGGAGCCACTAAAAGCTAGGAGAGCGGCATGAAACAGATTCTTCCTCAGAGGCTCTAGAAGAAATCAACCTTGCCAACACCTGAATTTCAAACTTCCAGCCTCCAGAACAGTGAGAGAACAAATCTGTTGTTGTAAGCCACCCCGTTTGTGGAAATTTTTTATGGCATCCCTAGAAAACTCACACACCCCTGCTGCACTCCAGCCCTTCCCTCAGCCCCTGCATTTGCTGCTTAGCAGTATACAAGGCCATCAACTCAGACGTGGTGGCCAGGATTCTCCTAGTTGTGCAAACTGAGGCACCAGGTCAAAGTGTCTCTCTGGGCTTTGGGGCATAGGCAGGAAACCATCAGGCCTGGGCATTATCAGGCCTCATTTGACTGGCTTCTACTTGGGGTCTTCTTATACGGTGTCCTATTAGATGGACTCCCTGGATTCATGAACCCAAATGTTGATGATGAGGTAAGCTTTGGATTGAGAGCCCAGGCTTTGGGGTCAGGTGGCCTGAATGTGAGTTTTGTCTTTAGCTGTTAGGTGACCTTGGGCAGTATATTTGTCAGCTAGGACCGCCATGCAAAGTACTGTAGATGAGAAGCCCAAGATCAAGGTGCTGGTGGATTTGGTTCCAGGTGAGGGCTCTCTATCGGTCTTGCAGACGGCCACCTTCTCACTTTGTCCTCAAATGGTAGAGAGCGCTCTGGCATCTCTTCCTTTTCTTATAAGGGCACCAGTCCTATCAGATTAGTGCCCTACTTTTATGACTTCATTTAACCTGTATCACCTCCTCACAGGCCTCATCTCCAAATAAAGTCAAACTGGGGGTTGGAGGGTCGACATATGAATGGGGTGGGGAGAAGGGAAGAGACACAAACATTCAGTCCATAGCAGGCAGCGACAGGACCCCTCCGAGCCTGAGCTTGTTTTACCTACAAAACGAGGATAATAACACCACCCTAAAGAGTTCTGGGAAAGAGTCAATGAAGTGCCTTCTTCATTGCGTATAACCAATGCATGCCTAATTTTTACCATTATTGTCATTATTATTTAAAAAGCAATAATGATGATGATGATTCTGTCGTTGCTCTGCAGAACTCCTGTCTTCTTTGAATACTCCTTACTCTGTCCTCTTTCAGTTTCTTTTTTCCAAGAATCCCATCCTTGACTCCAGTTTCTGGAATTCCCAACTGGGAAATTAAGTACAGGTTTAGGGTATCAGAAAAGCAGGGACTCAGAGAGACTGATCCTAAAAGAGAAAGAATAAGACAATTTGCAAGGAGAGAGTGAGAGCAAGCAACAAGAGAGCTAATTTATTTTCAAGGAGACGTAAATACATGTCATTTTGAAAAATAAAATTATGTGTTACAGCTCACCGTTATTTTACTCTAAACTGCCTATGGCAGCAGTGTGACATTTTCAGGGCGTTGGGCCCCTAAATGCCCTGCCTGTACCACTGACTGTACCTTGTTCTCTAGCCCAATGTGCCCCAGTGTACCCCACCAGGAGAGAGAACAGCAAGTGGAGAGGCCCTTTGGCAGAAGAAAGGATGCAAAATCAAGTTGCAAAGGGCAGACCAGTGTGGCTGGACTAGGGAGAGGCAGGAGGAGAATGTTTCCAGACAACCAGGGCATTTTTACGGATCCCTCTGACCTCTGGAAGCCACATGGAGAAGGGATTTGAAGGAGCAGGCGTGGACCTGGGAAACCAGCTCCAGCATCCCAGATGAGAGATGATGGAGGAATTCACTACTGATACGTATCTGACTGAATAATAGTAATAAAATCTAGCCCTTCCTCTCACTGATGCCCCACAGCCAGGCCACAGCATGCACTGCCTCTGCTCCGAACAAAGCCCGTAGCCATGTCTTCGTGCAGACGCCAGACCGGGACAAGCAGAGAACAGTAAATGTCACAATCAGGTAGTTTGCAAAGACATTAAATCCCCAGCTGCAGAACTCGCTGCAGCTCTGTATGCGAGAAGATAGGAGCATGATTTTCCACAACCCACAGTGGACGTGAAGAGTGAAGGCAACAATCCCAAGGCTGTATTTGGCAACCGAGAACAGTAAATTGGAAGGAAGGGAAGGAAGCAGGGATGACCGAGGGGCAATTCTGTGCTCAGGGTCTCTGCGTCCTCTCACCTAATCCTCCCAGCCGCCCTACAAGGAAGCTTTCAGTGCAAGGTAAACTCCATGAAGAAAGGGAGGAGAGTGGCTTTGTTTGGTTCACCACTCTATCCCCAGCGCCTGGGACAATGCCCGGCACAGAGGAGGAGCTCAGCAGATATTTATTGAGTGAATGCAGGAATAAATGAATGCACAAAATACAGTCAATCAGAAGATGAGGATGCCCCTTATTGAAGGCCCCCTATTGTAAGGGTAAGAGAACAGAAAAAGTGTTTATGGCACACGTGCTATGTGTCAGCACAGCAGTTACAAGGGCAGCTGCAGCACACACAGGCCTGGGTCCAAATTCCTGGCTTTGCCGTTTGCCAGCTGGGTGACCTGTGAAAATCACCTGCTGCTCTAAGCCTCAGCCCCGGCACCTGTCTAATGCAGACAATGGGAGTAGCGAGAGCACCTCCCTCCCAAGGGTGTTCTGGGTATGAGATGCAAATGCTTTCCAAGAGCCTGACGCCTAAGTGGCAACAAATATTAGTTATTCAGATTTTTACACCAGGTGACCTCCCTGAGACAGTAAAAGTGCCTATTTCCTGAAGCACAATCAAGACTTTCAAGCTTTTTTTTTTTTTAATGTGAAGTAATGAATGTGCAGGAAGGAATTCCATTAGACAGAAAAATCCAGGAACTGGCCTCAATGAATATTCCTCCGTCATGTAATTTTGACCTTTCAGATTTAAACTCTGAAATGACTTAATAGGCGGAGATTCCACCCGAGTCAAATAGACGCCAATTGCCTCCCCCGTTTTATCTCTGATTCCAGACTCCGATGGCCTCGCCCTGGAATAATTCTGGAAGCTGTTTTTCCCTGATAAGAAAATGATCAGTGCCTCCACGGTACATAAACAGCGTTTGGGCTTGCATGGTCATGGGAAGACAGCAGCTAGGTGCACGTTTGTTTGAGGCACAGATACTTGGTTGGGAGAATTTTGGTCCAATGGTTCTGCGAGGCAGGTCCTGGGAATTAGCACAGATCATTTACTCCTCACATGGCTCCCTGGGCTTAGCTTTCACGTTTAGGCAGAAAGCCCCAAGCTTGCATTCGCCACTTTGACAGAGGACATATTTCTATTCTGATTCCGTGTTACCTGTTCATTAAAACCGTCATCATCTGAACAAAAAGGCAAATTACAGAACATTTCAAAATCTTATAATCTCACTTATGTAAATTACATAGATGTGTGTTTCTTTAAGCACTAGAAGGATATCTGGAGAGATGCTCTTTAAAATAGAAAGTGGTTAACTAGTTATTTAGGGCTGATGGGAATTTGGATGAGTTGAAGGCTTCTTTTTTAAAAAATCTTTCTTGTTTTATTTGCAGTTGCTAAAATTCCTGCAAATTATCTATGTAATAGAAAAGAAACAATAAAGCTATGCTCGGTTCCAGAGAGAGAAAGTCATCATCATTATCAACATCGTCACAAACAAGAGGGGGAAGTGGCCGTATTATAATACTTGAATTTTCCCCCTATGCGTGGCAGGGCCGGTATCTGACGGTGCCCACTCCAGGAAGGCCAACTGGGAAGTCAATGAGTTGACCGTTTGGTTTTCTAATGAATGGCACCTGGAAGTTATTTGGGCATTTGCCATTGGCATCTAAAAGCCCTAAACTGATGTGCCAGATGGGGCAGGTGTCTACACTCATCTTTTCCACTTCTCTCTGTGTTTATGGAAGTGGGCAGCTTTATGCAAGTCCACGGGCTGGGAGTCTGTTTAAGAGGAATATTATAACTCCCTTAGCATGGAAGGCAAGGGGGCAGAAAAGAGGTCACAGAGATTCCAGGTCACTCCGAGCCATCCCAGCCTGAAGCTTCCTGGCAGTGTTCAGGGAAAAGGCAGCTGACCTTCCCTAACCCATTCCTTTACTAATTAATATCTGTTAAGCATCTATGGCAGGGCAGATGCTGCGCCAAGCCCTGCCCTCACAGAGCCCACAGTCCAGCAGGGAAGACAGGTAGTAAACGTGTAGCAAACCTCTGGAGAACCAGTCCTAGAAGGCCAATGCCGAGTAGAATATGAACCAGATGCTGAAACATTCTAAACCAGAGATCAGTAGATCATGAAGCAAGAATGAGTTTTTACATTTTTAAAGGGTTATAAATATACAGAATAATATGCAGCAGGTCCCCCAGGAAGCCTAATATTATTTACTGTCTGGCCCTTTGAAGGAAGTTTGCTGATCCCTGGAGGAGTCGAAAAGGAAACAGGGAGAGGACATAGCAGGCAGAGGCAGAGAGGTCTCTGTGAGGATGCAGCATTTAAGCTGAAATCTGAGTGAGTAGGAGACAGTCATGGGAATAACGAATGTGGTCCGGGAGAAAAGTCATCGCATGCAAAGGCCCTGAGGCAGAGAGGAGGCAAGTGTGGCTGGAGCACCGTGGAGGAGAAGGGTGGTGCCAGCTGCAAGGGGCCAGGGACGTGGCCAGGGGCCAGAGCATGCAGCCTAGTTAAGTGCAACAGGGAGCGGTGAGAGCTGAGCTCTGGAGATGTCTGTCTGTCTGTCTGTCTACCTACAGATAACTGTGTCTCTGAGGATGCAGCAGTTAGGTAGATGATAGATTGATTTACCTTTAATTCTGAAACAATTACAGACTTACACAAAGTCACAAAATAGTACATAGAGTCCCATGAACCCTTCACCCAGCTTTCCCCAGTGGTGACATGTCACGTGACTTACATAACCAGAAAGTCGACATTACCTTCTTGCCTCAGTTTCCTTACCCGTAAATGCCACGTCAATTCTGTAGTCTGCTATTAATTAGACTACAGAACTGGGGTTCATCTGCATTTGTAACCACTCTGGCTTCTCCGCAGAGAACAGACAAGAGCTGGGCCACCTCGGGCTGTGAGCAGCGGGCTGAGCAGCTACTGCCGTCATCCACGCAAGAACAAAAATGAAAATGAAGAGACATGGATGGCTCCGAGCGTTCTGGGGCGCTCATTTCCGGTTCTGCTTGAGTATCTGGTCTCCCTGTGAGCATGAGCAGTTTCGTGGGATGGTGAAGATGAAATAAAGCGATGCATGTAAATGTCTGTATCCCGGATCCCAGCACGGCGTGCTCAGTAAACACTAATCCCCTGCACGTCCTCTTTCCTGCATTCTCAGTTGAAATGCAAGGTTGGCGGGCGGGCATTCTTGGTGCAGCAGTGTGGGAAGACAGGCTCAGAGTGGAACACCGGCGGCCCCGAGGCCCCAGTCCAGGTCTCTGGACTGCCGACACCTAGCAGGATAACCAGCAGCTGTTATCTTGTCTCTCTCTTCTCCTTGGTTTTTCTCTCCCCTGCAGTGAAACCTTGAAACAAGTCACCTTCTTGTCTCAGTTTCCTCATCTGTAAAGTGGGGCAATGATAATGCCTCTATCGCTGGACTGTCGCGGGCATTAAATGAGTGGATGCACACAAAGCACACAGAAAAACGCCCCGTTCGGACTAAATGCTCGAAACAGGCTTGTTTTCTTGTCCCTTCCCTACCAGCGGGCAATGGCCTCTTCGAGTTGAGACAACTGGGGGCTACTGAGGTGCTGTGGTCCTTGGTCCTGAGAACAGAAGGAGAGAGGCTGTCTCACTCCCCCCCCAAGTTTCCTGGTACCTCTCTGACAGGTGGGCCAACCTGAGGCTCAAATGCAGATTCCTGTCTTCACGTCTATGCCTAGTAACTGACTGAGGAGGTTAGAAATAGATCTTAGAGAATGTGAATTTTTTTCAAGATCCCAGGTAATTGGGATAATCAACCCCATTTGGGAACCACTCGAAATGCATATAAAGCGCCCTGTGAAATAGTTGGCACATAATAGGTTAGCCGCTTTACCATTTCTTGACACAGCCCTAGAGTACATGTATGGCACTGGCAGAGTGGTCAAGAGCGTGGCCTTGAGCCAGACCGCTGAGCGCAGACCCTGGTGCCAACAGCTGTGTGGTCTTGGGAAGGTCTCGTAACCTCTGGGAACCTCACTGGCATCATCTTCAATATGGGGTTAATAATAGTACCTACCTCATAGAGTTGTTACATGGTTTAAACTAATTAATATATGTAAAAATTCATAGGGCAGTAACCAGCCGCTGGCACACGGTAAATTCTGTGCTTGCTGTTTTGATCTTTTCCATGAAATGCCTGCGGAGCTGCCAGAGTTAGACTCGACATTCAGTAAATCATGATAACATGAGATTATCTTTCAGAGGATGACATTCACCATCATTTGAGGAAATATGCACAACCTCCAAGAATTTTGAGAAGCCAGAGAAATGTAATTTTTTTTTTTCATTTTCTCAGAGCAAGTCACATAAAAAGGTCCTATAGGATCTTTGGAAGATAACAGAAGCTGTTAAGATTCTGAAGTTAGATTTTTAAAAATCACAGAAAATGCTTGAAAAGTAGTTGGGGAGCAGAAT
>CAUYRT010086484.1:0-52417 GCA_963574885.1 Lepilemur ruficaudatus | reverse complement strand
TGGAGCACTATGTATGTACTCTCTGGACTACTTTGACAGAGTAGGTTTTTGAATGTAACAAGATAAGTCAACTTGAGTGGTAATATATTTTGGGAAATCAGCTCACTACAAATTGTGACTGTAAACATTGTCCTGTAAATGCTTTGTAGTTTTCCCCCAATAAAAAAAATAAAATAATAATAAAAAAAAAGAAATAATGCAACATTCAAAAATGAAATGTCAAATCTTTCAAATACTTTCTTTGAAGTTTGGCATTGTAAACAAGATGCCTCAAGCACTTGCTAGTAACTGATTCTAGTTAATGGTTGGATTAAAATAATGTGTGTTTAGGTGGGTGCATTAGGCACGTTGACTTCCTCATGTAAGATAAATTCCTTAGACAAGGACATTCAGCATTTTAAGGAAGGAGGGAGAGAGATGTAGCAGGTTATAAGTTGTTAAGGAAAGCTTAATGGGTTAAGGAATTCAGAAAAACTACAGCCTTTTGATCCTTCCATATATTCACATTCCTCTTATTGGAGTCCATTCTTTCTCCATTAACACCCTAGGTTTCATGGAAACTACTTGAGATCGTGAATTTGAATAATATTGTAATTCATAAGGTTATATAATCAAACTTCATTTTTGGTTTTTGGCTGTGGTGGTGCTCCAGATTCAATTATAAGAGATTATCTAATATAACAAAAAAAAAAGTATGTGCCATGAGATGAAAATTTGAAAATAGAAACCTAAAGTTATCATTTTCTTTTTTCAGATTGTGCATCAGAGCTACTAATAACCACCCACCACACAGAGGCTGAGTTATACTTATGTTTATTTTGTTCTCAGGCATCAGCCAAGAGTCTTGTTAAGCTTGATCGCTTCATTTTAGATTATAATAAGTAATAATTTAACCAATTATAATTTTTGAAAGCGCAGATTCCAGAGACCAATTTTTCAGTTTGTTTGGAAGATTTTTACTCCCCTCTGTTCCAACTAATCTAATTTCCCAAGGAAATCTAGTTTTTCCAAGGAAAACTATAGCATGAGATTTGGAAAAGGGCAGAAACAAGCAAGTATATGTCATAAAACCAGTCTGACGAACACATTAATGTTTTCATTGCTTAACAACGCACAACGCCGATTATATTGCTGACTATGACAGCCCTGGTCTCTGTAAGCACCTGTCGTACTGCAATAACTTCAGTACCTGGAAAATCTATGTTGTACCTGCAGTCTCTGCTTCCATTCTCAGCCAGAATGCATTCTTTTTGAATGCCAATTCTTTAATGTTTCAATTTTATATTTAGTTTCATTGACAGTTATACTTAATTGTAAAATGCTAGTGTTTTAACTACAAGAGAATCTGGGAAAATGAGGGTATCATTTTCCTGCAGTAGGATGTGAATATCACCCATACTCATAAACAGAGGATAATCCAAAAAGGAACAGAGTCCAGATGTCAAGCAACAAAAATGAATGGCATTGACCTATAATACATTCCTACCCCTATTCATAGAAAGGCTATTTGAAGTAAATATACAAAATACTAATGAGGCAGGTTCTGATACTTAAGTACTTTATTTTATAAACAAAATTATGACCTGTTTTTGTAACTTAAGGTTTATTGGAATGGAACTATACCCATCATTTACCTATTGTCTATGAATGTTTTTGTACTACTGCAGCACAGTTGAATAGTTGGAACAGACCATATGGCACAAAAAGTCCAAAAAAGTTACTGTCTGACCTTTACAGAAAAAGGTTGTCAACCTCATCAATAGATTATTGATATTCAGAAATTGTAGGGACAAGATAGTAAATATTGTGATAATCTTGAAGATTATTTTAATTTTCTTCACTATATTTTTCAGTATTTTTTCAATTGTTGTGCAATGAAAAATGGATATACATTTTTCTTAGAGAATACTGTCACTCTGAAATTGAATGATAAAAAGAAAACTGATTAAGGAAAATGTACATAACATTGCTAATGAAATTTCTATTAGGAATATCAGAGAATAAACATATATCACACAGACGTAAAAGAACACTAAAATGAGTGCTCAGAAAGTTCTTTAGAAAATTGAGGGTTTTTTAAAAATACATTGATATTTGGCTTTCAATAACTTACATCTAGATGAAGAGGTTGCGGAGGCAGCTTATTAAACAAAGGTACTTCACAGATTTATTAAAAAAGCATTATTTTTGTCTTTAAATTGGCATCTAATGTTTGTAAAGATTAACTTATTTACAAACCCATTATTTTCCCACATTATTTTTCCTTTATACACTAATGTTTTATATTTTCCATGTTTTTAAGTTACCAGTTCGAGACAACCATAATTTCATATTCTAAAGTGCTAATTCTGCTTCAAAAAGGGAAATGCAACCCAAATGCAACTGTCTCTGTCATTAAGAAACAGCATTTTCTGTTGAGCTGTGAATTACAAAATGATACAGAAACAACAGAAGCTATAAATTTAGGGAATCTGCAATTTTCAAGCAGTTTCCATGATAACTAGCCAGAATGTTTGCTTTGTTTTCTGGCTAACCACTAGCCTTCACATAAAGATTATAGCTTTATATTCATCTACTTACTGGAATGAATCATGGAAGATATTTTTTTTCTCTCTCTTCCTTTCTCTCAAGAGTGGTTTTCAATACTATTGTTTCACAGGAGTTAGTTACTGAATGATATATTAATCCAAATTTTGGTTGTTTCGGGAAAGTTCCTAATAGAAACATTAATTTTTTGATAAAGCATCTATGGACCCACAGCTCTACATAACCCAACCTCTGCCGTGTCATTTTTCAATGGCTCAGCTAAAATTTAACAGTAATCAAAATTCACTGATGGTTCAGTTTAAAAAACATTTCCCTGATTAGAGATATTGAGAATTTTTTCATATGTTTGTTGGCCATTAGTCTGTCTTTTTTTGAAAAGTTTCCATTCACATCCTTTGCCCACTTTTTGATAGGGTAGTTTGATTTTTTTCTTGTTGATTTTCCTGAGTTCTATACAGATTCCAGTTATCAGCCCTTTATCGGATGTGTAACATGCCCATTCTGTAGACTGTCTGTTTTCATAATAGTTTCCTTGGCTGTGCAGAAGCTTTTTAATTTGATTGGGTCCCATTCATTTATTTTTGTTGTTGCCTTTGGGGTCTTCATAAATTCTTTGCCTACTGTCTGGGGGACGGACACGCTTGAAGCTCTGACTTGGGTGGGGCAAAGGCAATATACGTAACCTAAAAATTTGTACCCCTAAAATATGCTGAAATAAAAAAATAAAAATAAAAAAGAGACAAAAAAGCATATGTAACATAACTTACTGTAGTTAAAATCCTACCAAGTTATGTGTTTAGCAAATGTTTTACGACATTTAGTGTTAATATTACAGGTAAACATTTTTGTCGTCAATCTTCCTTCCTCCTACATATCAATTTAATGATGCTAATATAAACATTCACTTGAATGTATTGTTTTAAAAAGGAAAAGAAGAAAAATCAAACCTGTTATTTGGAGAGTGACTTAGTCTGTTTGTGTTTCTATAAAGAAATACCTAAGGCTGAGTAATTTCTTTAAGAAGAGGTTTATTTGGCCGAGATTTCTGCAGGCAGTTTGAGAAACCTGGTATTAGCATCTGCTTCTGGTGAAGGCTACAGGCTGCTTCCACTCATGGCAGAAGGTGAAGGTGAGCCAGTGTGAACAGATCACATGAAGAGAGAGAAAGTAAGAGAACAGAGAAGAAGGTAGGTACGAGGCCCTTGCCAACATCCAGTTCTTGAATAAGAGTGAGAACTCACTCATGCCCATGAGAATGGCACCAAGTTATTGATGAAGAATCTGGCCAAACACTTCCCACCATGCTTCACATCCAATATGGAGGATCAAATTTCAACATGTGACTTGGTGGGGCCAAATAAACCATATCCAAATCATAGCAGAGAGAGAAGAAAATTATATTTAAACTACTCATAATAACAGCATAGACCTCAACATGTCTGAAATTATGAGGCCTGGGAAAAGGTTTTGTTATATAAATTAAATCTGATTATAGTACTAAATTAAATGGAATGGACTAATCTATTATGTGACTAAATAACAATGACAGTTAATTGTTTTTTTTACTAGGCACTGTGATAAACACTTTATAAGCACTTACACAATTATGTTAAAAACATTAAGCGATATGTCCCCATTTTACAGAATAATAATCTCCTTTTAGAGAGGCTTAGTAATTTTCCCATGGCTAACCATTTATTAGGTATCAGAACAAAATTTTCAGCATAAAGTCATATTTAGTAGTTGAAAGAATGACAAAGTCACCTAACTTTTTGACTCTGCTTTTAACAATACAAGGGACAAACAAAGCTAATAGACTGTTACATGATGGGAACCCCAAATACACCTTCTATTCATTATCTAGAACATACTTATCACTTTAGGCAGCCCCAGACATACATTATTTGTCTTGATTGCCTCTGTAAATGGACGCATGCAGAAAGATATTTGGGCTGTTTCTTTTATTTCTAACTCTGCTTAAACTTTATTCTTCCCTCTCTTCTCCCATTGTTACCCAGCTGTAAACAGAGATTGGCTTAATTTTCCAGTTTTCTTATTTTTGGAACCCCATTCACAAGGACCCATATTGTTGGGTAAGATTCTGGCAGCTAAAACAAAATTTTTGTACAATTCAACCCCTTCCAAGATGGTAAAAATGAAATATTTAACAAAATTTTAACAATGGTAAAAGAAAACAATGAAATGTTTATAATTCTATAATAAGAAATTAACATTATTCACAAGTCATCTCTCATCTATTAGTAATACTAAAAATAACATTCATATATTTATATAAAACATTCCTCACTGACAGAGAAAACTAGATTCATAGCCACTTAACCTGTTACATTTAAACTCAAAATTTGTCTCAATGTGCCTTTTATTCCTTTATTCATTCTCCACAGGAAAACCTGACCCTTCCACTAAGTCTTCTGTCTAAAGCAAAGGAAATCTGATAATTAGATATATTGTTACTTCCAATTGTAATCACATGTTTAAAAGGAGGAATACAATAGCAACCCGAAGGCATTTTTATAGCACACCATCTGGAAAACAGTTTTCAATGAGCATTAGTTCTCCTCTTAATTTCTAGAAAGAAAAAACATGCAACTGTGGACTGAAATTGTGTGTCATACTGATAACCTGGTCTTTTAAATAGTCTTGTTATCCAATATTTTCCCACCTGTTCGATATTGATACATGAGAAACTTTTTTTTTTCACAAGGGGATACTTTCTTTGTCTTTGAAAGAAATTTCTTTTTATAGTATGTTAAATTATTTTAAGAATTCCTTTTTGTAATGACTCTATTTAAATATTGCACTCTTTCTTTTTTACCTTTTATAATAGTTATGTCTTCTTGATATGGATTTTCTAAATGCATTCTTAGTTCAACATTCATTCTTACATTAAATATAGTTCACACTGTTTGTGTTTATATCTAAAATCCTATTTTATCATTTCCATTACAGGTAATTGTTCATTATTCAAAATTATGTTCAAAATTAAGCTTAGTAAAATACATCAATTCATTTTAAGAATTTAAGTTAATTTTGAATTAGAAAAATCAAATGAACTCTAATTATGGGCAAGAAACAAGTATTATTGAAGTGCCCAAAACTTGTTTTCATTTAATTTACTTTAAATTATTTCTATTACTCTATTGCTATTGGAATTTATATTCCTAATTCTAAAGTAAAAAGTATTTAAAACTGTTATTTAGCAACAGTACATTATCATCTGTGATAAAGCATGCAAAATATAGTAGGTAAAATTTCATGTTAGGAAAAAATGGTAAAAAGATATGCATTGATGATATAATATATCTAATACATATAGAAAATTTGTATATATTTCTTCCAAGAAAATTATATATAGTAAATATTAAATTAAATATAATAAATATACAAATATACATTGTATATAAATATACAAATTTAATATGAATTATATTTTTCTGGAATATATATGTATGTGTATTTTATATGTATACACACACACACCCTTGACAGTCATAGCAGGTTAAAGAAAAAAATTACCGTTATTTCATAGTTTTATATCTTCAAAATTAGATAATGTTTTAGTCTGTTCAGGCTGATACAACAAAATATTTAAACTGGTTAAATTATAAACAATACAAATTTGTTTTTCATACTTTTGGAGGCAGGGAAGTCCAAAATCAAGGAATTAATATTATCAGCTGAGGGCCCACTTCTTCATTGGTAGCACCTTTTAGCTTTGTCCTCACATGGTAGAAGGTCAAACAAGTGCCCTCAGAACTCTTTTAAAAAGGTACTAATCCCATTCAAGAGGGCTCTGCCTCAATTGCCTAATTGCCTTTTAATTAGGCAATTAAGTCCCTAATTAAAAGGCCCCCACCACTTAACATCATAATCTTGGAGGTTAGGATTTCAATATATGAATTTTAAGGGGACACAGGCATTCATACCATGGCAGGTAATTATGGAATTTTAAATATACAAACATATAGTTTTCATTAAAAAATACTTGCCACTTTTTACATTATTTTTTTCCCCAGGTCCACATATTAATAGTCTTACTATGGCTAGAAAATGTCTTTTTTTTTTTTTTTTTAACCATTGACAAGTCCCTTGTAAACTTAGCTTCTATTACATTTGGCTACACTAGAAGAACATAAGGTGATTGTAAGGGAAACTACATTTGTATAGGCCACTATTATTCAGAGCCATATATAAGTGCTTGCCATGTTCTCAGCCATGCTTTTTGCCTACTGCTGTAACCTCCCCCCCACCCCAACAAAGACCATGTCTTACCTGCCTGCTGCCACTTGTCTTTTCCTCCAATTTCCGAAGCTGCGCCGAGCACAAGCTAGCCACAGAGCATCCTCCTCACACTTGGCATAGTTGGCAGGATCCGGAGGGTTAGGTGTCCCTTCCACCCCAGCAGAGGAGGACACGTGGCCTCCTACAGGCAGGTGGCAATGGTCCTCGAGTTGTTGGCCCCTGCCATGGATGGGAGCAGGTACAATGTATGCCTGCCGCCCTGGAAAACGCCTTGAAGGCCTTGGAGGAATTGCTGCAGCCTAGGGAGCGAGCCATGGCTGGTCGGTTGACCTGGCTCTTCCTTACAGCGTCCTGTGGCAAGAAGCCCAGGTAAGTTAGTTACAAGAGATAGAGGAAAATTTGGAAGCCCTGCAGAAGTTGGAGAAAGAGTTAACCAGCAGTCCACCTCAGATGCTGAGGCACCTGAGAGCCCGCCCAGTCGTAAAACGGAAAATGGAGCATGCGCAGCGCATGTGGGCTGGGGGTGGCGCAGGCGCACCTACAGTATCCGAGCGTATCTCTTACTCTGCGTACAACCCTGTGGAGCCGTGGGAGCTGGGAAAACAGCACAGGCAGCATCCTGAGGAGATAGTGCCTGCCTCGTTATTGCGCTTATGGGATGAAGGAACGGACAGCGTCCTTTGTTCCCCAAGGAAGATGAAGCAATTGGCATCCATTACTATACATCATTCCCTGAAGCAGAGGTTACAGACAAGTGGCCGCCAAGGCAAGAGTGACCACTCCTTGCTTGAATGGCTTAAGGCTGCTGTCTGCACAGTATGGGATGATGCCAGAGAACTAGCCGAAACCACGAGTAAGTGGACTTCATACACGGACTTAATTCAGATTCTTCTGGAGTTGGAAATGTGCCAGCCTATTTTTGCAATAGATAACTGGCGGGGGCTGATGAGGAACGCTTCACTACATGCATGAGCCACCTAATCTTAGCCACAGCAACTCCCAACCCCCGGTTTGGCTAGCTGGCAGCTGTGCTCACTCCCTATGTGGGGAAGCTGATACATGAGGTCACCACTGCCATGGCAGCTCTGGGAGATGCCTGAGAGTGGAAAGGGGGGAAGGGACCAGTACATACGCTACAAGGACCTAAGAAGGACCCAGGAGCTTGCGGCCCCGTGTAGAAGAAGGCACTACGAGGGGCCCAGAAGGTATCTGGAACGCAGACGTGGCTAGACCTCCTACTAGCAGGAGTAGATAAAAAGAAAATAGATAAACAGCCTAATGAGGTACTACTGGCTTTGTGGAATCAGCTGGCTCCCCACCAGAAATTCATGAACGCATCCAAGAGGCAGAAAACTGAAACACCTGCCAAAGAGACCCACAATGTGTGGCTGCAACACTTTATGGTTGAAACCCCCCTCTTTGATACAGACTAGGGGTTAGGCCAAGGCACATGGTTAGAGAGGACCCCAGATGACCAGAGGCCACATAGGGACTTGCTATTCATTGGTCCCCTACAAATGTGCAGTTGGTTTTGGTCTTGGTGAACGTAGGGGCTGACTGCTCCCTAATCTTTGGAATCCCTGAAACATTTGCTGGACAGACATTCTACATAGATGGCTATGGTGGACAAACTGTCAAAGTTAAACAAGTGAGTATACCACTGGGGATAGGGTGTTTGACTCCTAGGCCTTACACAGTGTATGTGTCGCCTGAGAAGCAATATATTCTGGGTGTTGACATTCTGCATGGCTTAACCCTAACCACCTCCATGGGTGAGTTCCACCTCCGAGTTAGGGTTGTGAAGCCAGTGTAGCGTGGCCACCCCCATCACTCCCCCAGGTTCTGCCCACACCTCGTCATGTGATACACACCCAACAGTATTGTTTGGACACAAAAAAATTTCACAAACCGTATTGCAGCTGTAAAAGCTGGCATAGTATTCCCTGCTCGCAGTCCATTCAACTCTCCTGTTTGGCCAATTAAGAAACAGAATGGAACTTAGAGAATGACAGTAGACTACTGGGAGCTGAATAAAGTAACTCCCCCACTGCATGCCGCAGTGCCTTCTATACTGGATCTGATGGATCAACTGACTTTGGTACTTGGACAGTACCACTATGCAGTGGACCTGACCAATGCCTTTTTCTCCATAGACATGGCTATGTACAGTCAAGACCAGTTTGCCTTCACATGGGCATGGCAACAGTGGGCATTTGTGATATTACTGCAAAGTTACCTCCACAGCCCAGCCATAAGTCATGGTTTGGTGGCACAGGATTTGGCCACATGGAGTCGGCCATCCTCACTGTTTCTGTTTCATTGTATTGATAATCTAATGTTAACCTCTGATTCCCTTACAGATCTAGAAGAAGCTGCCGCCAGTCTTCAAACCTCGTTAGAACAATGCTGTTGGGCAGTGAACGACTCCAAAGTCCAGGGACCTGGCTCGTCAGTCAAATTCTTGGGTGTTGTCTGGTCAGGTAAGACAAAAGCAATCCCTGAGACAGTTATAGATAAGATTCAAGATTTTCCCTGACCCACTATGGTGAAATAGTTACAAGCATTTATGGAGCTTTTGGAGTATTGGTGTATATTTATTCCCCACTTGGCCCAACTGTTGTGGCCCTTGTATTCATTGTGTACAAAGGGGACACAATGAGACTGGTCCCCTGAGGCAGAGGCCTCTTTTATGGCAGCCAAGAGGGCTGTTGCACAGGCCCAGAGTACAAGTAGTGAGTAGACCACTCACAGCCATTTGACCTCGATGTGACAGTTGACTCAAGTGGGATAGGCTGGGGTTTGTGGCAATTCCAGCATAAGCGGTGGATCCCTATCAGGTTTTGATCCTAGACTTGGAAGGGACCCTAGAAGCACTATTCCTTGGTGGAAAAGCAGCTGGTGGCTGTGTATGCTGTCCTTCAGGCCTGTGAAGATATAACTGGGCAGTCTAAGGTCCTAGTGTGCACCACATACCCCATAGCAGGATGGGTGAGGTCATGGATAACAAGCCCATGATCAGGGGCAGCCCAGACACTCACTCTGGCAAAGTGGGGAGCTTACTTGGAGCAACAAGCAGAGTTTAGCTCCAGCCCTTTAACTGCAGAGTTGCAGATAGTACTGGGTTCTATTGAATTTGTGTCTGAAGCTAACCCTCAGACTGTGGTAATACTTAGCGAAGAGAGCCCATACCTTGAAGGATGAGGTCCCCCTCCAGTGGAGGCATGGTATATCCATGGATGCAGTTGTGGCCCCTCAGCCCAGTGGATGGTAGTAGCCTTGAAATACCTTGAAGGATGGAGTCTCCCTCCTGTGGAGGCATGAATCATAAAGAAACTTGGTTTGAAACAGGCAGGGACAGAGCAACCAATGGGCTGAATTGTGTGCCATGCGTGTGCACGATCTGTCCCTTTTGCATGTCTGCCCTGATAACCAGGCCATGTTTAAGGACCTCACTGTCTGGTTACCTACATGAAAAGCCCAAGGTTGGCTAATAGGACACCGCCCAGTACAGGTGGCTTTATCTTCCCACTTGTTTGACAGGAAAGTGCACTTGAGGTGCATGTGAGTACGGCCATATGTCCTGGGGAAGGTCCTCCCCACCTTTACCAAGAAACCACATAATTGTAATGCTATGTTCTCCAGCTGGCACTGGGTGAAACGGACTCCTTGGTTATACTACCTGGCAGCTATCTTTTCCCTGGGGGTGGAGCCATTAAGGTAGAGAGAGAAGTGAATGCCCTAGTGGAGCATACTGCTCAGGCCCTGAATCAAACCCAGCAGGCCTTGGCCCTCCTGATGGATGAGGTCACTCGGATGAGAAAGGTAGTTTTGCCAAATCACATGGCCGTTGATCTCCTCATTGCATCTCAAGGAGGCACATGTGCAGTCACATATCCTGAATGTTGTGTATATATACCCTGATCCCCAGGAGGATATTTCCCCTGCACTGAAGGAAGTTGGTGGCGAGGTACAGGCTATCCAACAGTTAACTGGAGACCCACTGCAGCAATGGTGGGAATGTCTCTCATCCTCCTGGCACTGGACCCTTTTAGTGTTAGGAGCTATTGGCTGTGGTCTGGTAATACTATGTTGTTCCCTGTATTGTTGTTGTGGCCTCCCTATGGGTCTGTGTGTTGGCTGCCAAACCTATTACCTAGGGGATGGAATATAAGGGAAACTGCATTTGTATAGGCAATAGGTTTCTTAGGCCAAACTAAGATGGCTTCCACAGTGTTTTTTCTAGTCCAGTCCCCCTGGTTAGCTGGCCTTCCCAGGAGGCGTGAGCCAGCACACTTATGTAACCACGGTGTTATCTCCTGTGTGAAACCATGTGATTGCGCATTCCCGTGGCATGTTACCACTACTGTTCAGAGCCATATATAAGTGCTTGCTATGTTCTCAGCCATTCTTTTCACCACTGCTGTATCCCCCTACAAAAAGAGCATGTCTCACCTGCCTGCTGCCACTCTCCCTATTCTTCTAATTTCTGAAGCCTGACCCAGAGCGCAAGCTAGCCACAGAGCATCCTCCTCACAGTGATCCACAGTCATTAGGTAATATATTTTAGTTATTTCTCAATATTTTAATGTTAAAGCAGATATATTGACTGACAAATGCCCAAGGAATAGTTTGAACTTCTTAAGAAGACTAACCAATGAAGAAATATATACCCAGTAATTAAAATAGAATCAACATTAATCTAGAGAATGCAGTAATTTAATTTTAATAACACTTGACAGGGAATGCTAGGGTCATTCTATGAAGTCTGATTCTCAAGCCCTCAGGACTCTTTAAAACCTTTCCACAAGATTTATTTCTCATAGGGAATCTAATTTGATATGTCTTAAGGTTACCAAAGATGAGGAGAATAAATTGTTTTAGTGCCTAGACATTTTTCCTTTCACATAGGCTGTTAATATCCTGGTCAGAAACCGTGCCTAATTATGTGTTCTCTACAGCACTTAGACCTCAATAAATGTTAAATGACAACAGTAACAAGAGGCATTCATAATTCCCAGTCTTATATTTAGATTGTGGCAATACTCTTTTGCAGCACGTTGTGAATAAGCCAGACCTTTTCCACCCAATCAAAGGGGAAATATTCCAAAACCAATTCAGTTCTCTCTGACTTGAAGTGTCTTTGTGCTATGTTTATAGCAGGTAATTCTTAAATGATTATTTTGCTTGAAAAATCAGGATTAGAATCTTGTTTATTTATAGCATTTGACCTTTCATGAAAAGCTCACTGCAGCTCTAACTAGAAACCATTAGAATGAAAGTTATCTAATTATCTTTGAACTTGTACACTGTGCAGTGGTTGAAATCATTCTAAGCTTTCTAATTTTTATATTACATATTATAATGATTTTTAAAATAGAATTTATTTTCTAATATGACCTTGTACTTAAAAAGTATATGACTAGTTATAAAATTTGGAATTATGAGAATATGTCATGTTTGATTTCTTTTAAAAAGCCAGTGATCAATGACACTTCACTGTAAACATATACTTCTGTGTGTGTATATATATATGTAGAAAAATGGTTAAAATGAGATTTTATATGTGCTTACATGAATCCATAAATCTAAAAAAAAATCTATTTAAAACTACCGTAGGTCTCATGAATATGTCAGCCTTCTTAATAGTTTATAGTAAAGTATAGTCAAGCTTTAAGAGCATTAAAATAGAATAAAGAACAAGTAATTTCCAGTGAAATAGGTATGTTAAAAGCCGGAAAAGTTGTTAGAACTTGTAATTCACTGTTATACAGGTAAGTTTGGACACTGAAAGATTATTCCAGTGTAATTATGCCTCTGCAATAACACACCCTTAATACATTAATGAGAGTAATTGGAGATCTGCAAACTATAATTGGTCTGTATTTTATTTGTACAGATAAATTGGTGGGTTAAATAAGAAAAAAATTGTAAAAAGCAATCCATAAGTAAATCAGTCTAAAATTCCATTTTCTTAAAATGTGATCTTATCTCATTATTATCACGCAGAATTTCATTTATATTTGAATATCTGGGTCAGTGTCATTTACACAATTTCCCTTGCATTCTTGAAAAAAGGTAGAGATAACAATTCCTTGAGGAAGTTAAATCATGCATTCTTGATCCATCCTTGCATTTATCAACATATATTTGAGTGACAACTATGTGCAAAATATTGTCAAAGTCACGAAGATATAGCAGTAAACAAAATGGATAACAATTATTGCCTTCATTCAGCATGTTGTTTGTATAAGGTTTCTTCTCTGGAACTAAATGCTTTAGATGTTTATTGTATATATCTTCACAAAAACCCAGAGAATCAAGCAGGTAGAAGGGGGATGAATAAATTCACAGGTATAATGCACACTATCTGGATGAAGGGCACACTTATGACTTTGACTCAAACTGCACAAAAGCAAATTATGTAACCAAAATATGTACACCCCTGTAATATCCTGAAGTAAAAAAAAAAAAAAAAAACAGAAGTATATGGAGAACAAGATATCCAATTACAAAGGAAGAATTGAGACTAAGAATCTCGACTAAGATACAACTTCTAACATTAGGCTCTTGACTTCGAGGACAGTATTCAGTTTGCTCAACCATACAGGTTTTCTTCATAATATAAAAATTTGCAATTGTTCTAGAAATCATTTTATGTATATATATATATATATTTAATTGCATATTTAATTTGATGTAGCAGTAATCAAAGTGGAATTATCAGAGAAAAAGATCTTAATCAGAAATTTATTCTGATTAAGGATATTTACTAAACAAACTTATATTTATTGTTTTCTTTTTCTATCACAGTGGGTGAGACACCAAAGTTGTAGAAATGAGGGGGTAAATGCTGATAATTTTTCTCTTATGATATGTATTGTCAGTTTTGTGCCTATACAGGAAGAGTCACTTTAATATAAAACCCAAAATAACAAGATTAAATAAAGAAGTTAAAACTTTCATATATTTATGATACATCATGGTCTGTTCCTGGTACTTACAAAAAGGTAAGCCAAGGCCCCCTAGCCTAACATGGGATAGTCACTCAGGTTATACATATGTAGATTTCCTCAGTTTCCTCTGAGTAAGATTTAAACTTTGTCAATGTTCATAATCTGCATTTTTGTGTGTAAATGTTGTATTTGCAAACTACGAAAAACACAAAACTGAAAGGATAAAGTAGCAACATAATACCACCATGGAAAAGAAGTGTTAAAAATGTAAGTTGTGAATTCCACTCCTGCATCCCAGATCGAACCACTTTTGCCTCACCCTCAATAAACACAAAGCATTGTTTCTGTATCTTATCCTTCTCAACCCCTGCATTACTTGTCTCATATATAGATGACTATGGGTTGGTCTGTTAGGGCTGCCATAACAAAGTATAATGAATTGATGGCTTAAAACAATGGAAGTGTATTCTGCCACAATTCTGGAGACTATACATCTGAAATCAAAATGTCAGCAGGGCCAGACTGCCTCTGGAAACTCTGGGGAAAAACCTTTTCCTTGCCCTTCTCTTAGCTACTGGTGTTTGCTTTTGAGAGCTCCCTATCTTGTAGATAGATGCATCACTCCAATCTCTGCCAGTGTAATCACATGGTGTTCTTCCTTGTGTGTCTATATCTCTTATCGTCTTCTTATAAAGACACCATCATTTTTGGTTTAAGGCCCACCTTAACTGAGTATGACTTCATTTCAATTTAATTACATGGACAAAGACCCTGTTTCCAATTAAGGGCACATTCTGAGGTTCCAGGTAGATATGGATTTGGAGAATGGGGTGCACTGTTCAACCCAGTACATGCTATATATTTAAATACACAGATAACAGATATACATTTATTTTGTTGCATAATTCAATTTAATTGTATTTCTTTTCAAAGAATTTATCTGTCAATATTTAAGCTTTTGTGGTTCTCGATGAAGAAAATCACATATCAGGCCAAACAGTATGTAAAAAAATTAAGACTGAAAATTAGACAATTATGGGAAAGTCAGCCATTAATTTCGATTGACAATGATTCTCTCCTTGTCCAAAGTCTAGCCAGGCTACTCTGAGTTCCTTTATTTTTGTAATAAAGCCCCAACTTTGGCCTATAAAGACTTGAACAAAATACTGTTTCTAACAGTTCAAGGCCATATCCGTAGAAGAATGACTCTAGCCACCCTTAAAATGTTTGCCTAAGAAACCCAATGTTGCCAAAGGAATGTACTATTTGTTGGAGACAACATTTGAGGATAAGATCTCTCTCTCCCAGCCTCTGTGGGAGGTCAGGGGCCTAGCTTCAATAAGTGCCAGTTAGCAAACGCAAATGGGTTTCACTTCGCTGACTCTACCCCTCTTCCTCTTGCCTCATTCTCCCTGTAAAGCTCCCAGTCACCTCTATAAAAATCAAAATTGAGTTAGTTCATTCTGCACTATTTTCCCTATTACAATAGTATATCACTGATTAATACCTGTCCTTACTACTAAAACCAGTATCTGGCTTTCTTTATCTTCCACACTATGTGCCTCCACAGCACACAGTCAGTACCTTTATAGTGACTTTCACATTATATTGCAATTATATACATGACTGTATCTCCAGCTGGATTAAAATAAGCACTGTGTCTCATATTTCTGAACTGTCATGGTCTGAATATGGTGTCCAAGACATAGCAGGCATTTAGTGAAATTCTTAGATAAGTTGAATTCCAGTTGGACTCCAAACTGGAATTCAAAAGTGGCCATGTCTAGTAAATTGATGGGGTGATTTCACTAGAAGTTGGTTTATCTGTAGGAACAAAGAGCCCCTTTGAAGGTCTCTTCCTAAGGAAAGCAAGGATTAATGGGACAAGCTGCACCCAAGAAAAAAAATCCCCCAGAAAGTCAGGTGACTCTGAATATAAGACTGGGTCTTTGACTCAGGTATGTTCTGTGTGCTAGTCCTTTTTTGAAAAATAATCCCTATATAATATAGAGAGACTATGAATTAGATTTGAAAGAGCTGTTTTACTGAAAACCCTGTAAATTATGGGAGAAGAAACAGCACAATTTGGCTAATGTCTAACAGAAACTGCTTCAGAGAAGGGGCGCCTCATCTCCTTACTTGACATTTCTGTGGCTTCTGATGTCTCCCACATTGGGAAATACCGTATTCAATAGTAATGAAACTGATGGTGACCATGAGTGTGATGCCCTCAGCAATTTCCAGACATGCTTAGAAGGCCATTTAAATGATACATACAAAATTCCAGTCAAATCTTATTCCCTATAAATCCATTAGTATTGATGGACTGGTAAGAGTTATAGAAATGGATGTTACATAGACTAAAATGGAATGTGTTATAACTTAAACTACTCGTAAAAAATAAGAGAATAAATGGAGGAAGCTATTTAAAATGGACCACATTGTATATTTGAGATGGGGTTCCAGGGTTTCAAAAATGAGCCAGATAACCTTATAAAATCTTTCCAAACTTTTATGTTTATTTGAGAAGAATTAATATCAACACACAATTCATAAAGAGCTTTAAAAGGTATCATAATTTTGAAACTGTTCATGCAAAGCATACATATGGTGAAGGAGATGCATAGGAATAGGCAACATATATTTTTTAAAACTGAAAAGGCATTATTAGTATAAATTATTCCTAATGTTCTTCCAGTGACGTCTCAATTCATGAACATTATTTAACAAAAAAATTTGTGTGCTTTCTAAGATTTATTTGGTCTAATTATAAATTTGCATAATCTTTAGACTATATATCTAGCATTTAGGAGGAAACTCATAAATTCCTTGAAATTATATTCTTAACTTTCTAAACTCACAAATTTAATACAAATACCAGTTGAGAAAGTTGTAAGGGAAGATTTTTATTTTCTGAAGTTTCAGTTAATTATAATCTTCTGTCAGAGAAAATTGCTTTCATTATGCCTTACAAAGACTTGACTCCATACGTGTTGTTCTATGTACCTGCCTGGCCAGGAGTTTAGAGGCACAACGTGAAGCTAAATCTTGTGAGGAAGGTTTAATATTATTACCTGCGGATTTAAATTACAACCATTTCCTAAGAGTTTCACAAATTTATTTACATATTCTTTTTAAGAAAATTACCTATCCCAATACTTGAATGAGGAAAGACAAGATCTGGAAAAAAATAAGGAAGAACAAATTTAGGGAAGTTCTTCCTGATATATATATTTTAAGTCTCCATTTTTACCTGTGTGGTCATACCTGAAACGGTATTTTTTCCCAAGTAGTAAAATGGAGTTACCAAAATTTAGACACTTGTGTCCTGCCACTTGGTTAATTGCTACTTTCCTTTAACTGAAGTGTTACTTTCTTAACCCTCCAATATTACTACTCTCTTACAGCATCATGTTCTCTTTAGAAGCCCTTATTACAGTGGTAAAAAACAAAGAAAAACATCGAGAATGTGGTCCTTGAATGGTGTCCATTTCCTTCATAAACTTTAAGAAGATAGACCCACTCACATTGTATCTGCATCTATTAGTGCAATATTAGGGCCATCATAGTTGAATATATAAAAAAAGAATGATTCAAATTTTTAATCCAGTACACATATTAATAAAGCTACACAAATTACTCAGTGCACAGACAAAATAGGCATCAGACCATGCAAAATTACTGGATGAAAATAGCTGATAAACACACACACACACACACACACACACACACACATACACATACATGCATGCACACACATTCCCTACATTTGTCAGTTCACCTGCAGAGACTGCCTGACCATGCTTGCATTTATTGTATGTCAGTATTTAGTGAAAAATACTGGCTTGGCACATGGTTTCTTTACAATTAAAAGGAAATATACAGTGGGCTCATGCTTATGGAAAATAGTTTTCACATAGTACTTAATCATGGGCCTAATCAATATCTTTGCTTTTGCAGAGGGAAGAAAAGAGCAGCGCATTTTTGCTTTTAACACCATGCAATTGGTGCACAGTTCATTGAAACCTCATTAAAGTGATGTGTCTTCATAATAAATTAGAGAATAGCTCAAGTTTTATTCTAGATATAATTAAACCACAAGCTTCCTGATCTCATTTTCTTTTGGACACATGAACTGCATTTGCACACATGCTGTTTGGGCAAAGTACCCACGTAAGCATTCACTGAAGTGAGCTGTCCAACCCTAAAGCACTGTAAATTTCACTGTTACATTGCAGTACCAAAGAGAAGCTTTTCTGAGGTGGGGGACAAAATGCTAAGCATATGTGGGAACTTTGTGGATTTTTTTTATTACTGAAGTTGTAATGAAATAGTTATTGACTTCAGTTTTGAGGAAAAGGATATCTAGCTCTATGTAAAAGTATTTTTTAAAAATATTTTAAAGTATAGATTAGTGAAAAATATTTATGAAGGCATATTGTAAAACTGTTATGTACTTTGTTGAGGTGAATAAAAAAAATTTTTAATATAGACAATAGTCAACTCCCTCCCATTGGGTACCATTGAGCTTTATGGCCATTACTACTATTTCTAAAATTCACTAGTATTGCAATTTTGGCTGAAGAAAACTGGTATTTCCCTACATGTGGGGTTACTCCCTTGCCTGTGTGTTTTCAGTCCAACTCGGTATCCAGAGGAAAAACAGAGTTATGATAGATAGAGGCCAGTGAAATTTAGCTTGCTTCAGTTAAAAAAATAAAAATTTTAATAATATCTTTTCTCTAGTAACTTTACATTGCATTGTCATCATAGTATGAAGAATTAAATATTAATGAACAATTATGATAGGATTCATGTACTCCATGTTTATTGTATGCCAGGACTTTTGTGCAATAGCCATATTTCTCAATATAATACACTCATCCTAATGTTCAAAAGATATAAATTAACATTCATTTATCTGCACAATGCCACACAGCTAATTGATCAATCTTTGATTCAGATGCAGTTCTGACTTATTCAAAGACTCTAAGCTTTTCTTTGTATATGTTATCTTCCAAATACTCAGATAACCTAATGTTACTTTCTAATATTCAAAAAATATTACAAAGTCTGGATTTTTAAACATGAAAATATATCTAAAATATATTATGTAATGTCTTTTAGTCTTGAACAGTTGCTATCAAAATCAATTTTATCTTTACTTTATGGCTTAATGGTCCTTATTAGGGAAAAAAACAGGTTCTGTGTTGCATTTTACAACACAGTTACACACTGATGGACTATTTGGGACTGTAGAAATGTTTTCCCATATGTTAAAGAGTCTCTGACTACTCTGTTTTTGAGTTCTGATATCTAATTTGCTCACTTGCCTTTCTTTTTTCTGCCTTAATGTCAGCCTCCTAGTTGCTAATTTTGGTTGTCTATGTGTCTCATTCTAGGAAGGCATTTTCTGAACACATGTCCCCAGAGCTCATCTAATTTATAACAGTAGTTAAGCTCTTTGTGGGGTTCTGCTGGGCTCTACCTTATAAAAAGAAGATGGTTATTCTAACGCAGATTTTGTGGAGGGATGTGTGTGTGTATGTGTGTGTCTGATGACCCTTTGCTAACTAGGCTCAGTTTATCAGCTATGGTCTCAATTATTAAATTTTCCAGATCAGTGATCCACATATAAGAGAGGTATCACTTTAATTGAATAAAAACTAATTTATTACAATGAAGTGTGAATTTCTAACGCTAAGATATTGTTTAAATAAATCATGAAACATCCATATGCTGGAATACTATGCAGCAATTAAAATAATTTTACCAGAAGATTACTTACTGACATGGGAAAAATTTCAAAACATAGTAAGATTCAGGTACACAGTCTTAGGAAACCAATTATGTATATATATTAATAATATAGGCATGTGACACAGTAGAATCATGTGTTCTGAAAACAACACAGGGTTAGTCGGCTTAAGAATCAGAAGTCAATAGTTACCCAGAGTGAATAAGCAAATAAATATGTGTAAAAATATTACAGAAATACAAAGACAAATACCATATAAAACAAATAACAGCACTCACAATGATTGTTTCTGGGAATAAAAGTGGGGAGTGGAGAAAGACAAGTTTTCTATTGCTCTTAATGTCACTGTCTTACCTACTGGACGTTAAAAACCATGTGGGTAGATGATATTACATTGATAAAACTTAACTAAATAAACTAGGATAAAATAAACTTCATCTGAAGAGATAGCCTCACACTGAAATATTAATGAAAGGATGTCAGACACTAACACAGAAATCCTTGCTTAGAACTCTCAGAAGGAAATAGAATAATTTCTTTACATAAAACTTTAGCATCAGAATTAAAATGCACCTTTCATAAAGTATAGGAACAAATGTATATTTGTTGCATTTGTTCTTTGAACAATGCTTTGTTCAACATTGTAACAATGCTTTATTACAAAACCTCACACAAATTACACATTTAATTAAATGGCACACTTTTTATCCTAATATGAATGGATCAATCGTTTCTAATAATATGAAATGATATGCGGAAATAGAGATTCCTTCTTTTCCCAAAGGGATATTAAAGCTACACTGATAATTGCGACATATTTCTTCTGTCAACATTTTTCAAGGGTTTTAATTAAGGTGGAATTTCTATTTCAATGAATCATCAATATTTTGAAACAGGTTTTCCATTAAGGCAGTTGTTCTAGTTCAGAAATTTTCCAATTTTATCTTACTGTTGAGTTTCTGTTCTGATGCTAAATGAAACCAAATAAATGAACACTTATATTTCTATAGTTCAATCATATAAATAGCTTAGAACGAAGAAAGAAAAACAAAACATTCTTGTATGTTTAACTTATTATCAAAAGTACTAACCTATTTTCTTAGTTTGAGTTGTTATAACAAATATCATAAAGCGGGTGGTTTATAAACAACAGAAATCTATTTCTTACAATTTGGGGAGGCTGGAAATCTGATATCCAGATGCTAATATGTTTGGGGTCTAGTGAGGACTCTCTTCTGGGTTGCAGCCTGCTGTCTTCTTGTATTTTCACATGGCAAAAAGAGGGCTAGAGAGATCCTTGGTGTCTCTTTTATAAGGGTACTTATGAAAGATCCACCTTTGTGACCTAAATTACCTCTCAAAGGTCTCCCACAATGCCATCATATTGAGGACTAAATTTCAACATATGAATTTTGAAGAGACACAAAAATTCAGTTCATAGTATCTAAAAGTGACAGCATCTCTATTAAACCTTTACATAATCACACACAGATATAAACAACTCAATAAATGTAGACTATTTTCTGACTTTTTTTTCCCATTTTCATCTGCCATAAAATTGTCTTTATCATAGGAAGGGAATGAATATGAGGTAATATGTTTAGAGCTTTGTCAAGAGATACAATGGTTCTTTTCCTGTACTTTGGGACATTCTCATCAAAGAAAACATTTGTAATATTATATTTGGTTACTAAGTAGGAAATGTCTGATTTATTTAAATACTAAGTTTGACAGTTGATATCTCTGACATTTCACTTTGAAACTTCTTGTTTTCTTTTTATTGTGAAGGTACATCCTCAGTCTTTCAAATGCATGGTTTGGCTTGTGATTACCTTTCAAAAATTTTTATAGAGCAGTTTTTGAGAAACCATGGATAAGTAAAACCCCGTGTTATTTTTGAATACGAGTTCCATTGTGGAACCAATGCAGCACAGACAGCTCAAAATATCATTGAAATGTTTGAGAAGGGTGTGGCTAGTGAACACACAGTACGTTGATGGTTTGAGAAGTTCCCTTCTGGTGATTTTAATCTTGAAAATGAGCCACATGAGCAACCTGAGACCAAGGTAGATAATGATGAACTGAAGTTGTGGCAGAAGCAAATCCATCTCAATGAGCAACAAAGTTTGACATTACTATTCCAACAATAATGGACCATTCAAAACAAATTGGCAAGGTAAAGAAGCTGGATAGATGGGTTCCACATGAATTAAATGAGCATCAGAAGGTATATTGTCTCAAAGCTTGCCTTTCTTTGCTGTCACAACATAAAGACAAACCATTTCTACACAGTATTGTTACATGTGATGAAAAATGGACTCTTTTTGACAATCACAAGTGTTTGTGTGGTGCAATGGTCTGTTAAAGATGAAGTGTTGAAACACAGTCCAAAACCAAATTTTCACTAATAAAAGCTAATGGTGTCTGTTTGGTTGTCCAGTACTTGTATTATCCACCGCAGCTTCATGAAACCTAGAAAATTGATAACATCAGATGTCTACTGCAACCAACTGGATGAAATGATGAGGATACTTGAGATTAAGCAGCTGAGATTGGTCAGTAGAGACAGGTCAATCCTCTTGCATTCTCAAGTAAGGATAAGGTAAAGCAGAATCCACAGATGACCAGCAATGGATGCACAGACTGAGCCAGAGATAAATCTGTAGTTTATTATTATTACTATAGTGTTGAACTATAAACATCTGGAGAAATTTTATTGTAATAGCATGAGTGACCTATTCTGACTGATTCACACTATTAATTATAGGACTTTAGCATTTGTTTGTGCTGTTTTGATTCTGTCTCTAGATTAACCAACTGGAAGAAAAACACAATTTTTTTTTTTTGCTTTATATGATATAAAATTTGGAAAGTTCAGTATAAAGTTTTACTAAAAAAGGAAAACATTCCATTCCATTCCCCCAAATTCTTTGGTTAATTTAACCTTTTACAGTGCCTCATTTCTTTACTCAACTTAAAATGGTAATGCTTTATTAAATCTTTATTTTCCAGTCTACAGAAATTTAACCTCTAATTAATTACTATTATAGCCTTTCTTCTAAAGGTTAAAGTTTGTAGAGGTTGGTTAACAGAAAAGCTCTGGTCTATTAACCCACCCACCCACATTGAAGTATATTCTGTTAATTGTCTGACAATTTATTAGCAGTTGGAGAGAAAATCTATGATAATTATTTGTATGCAGATGAATATTTCCAAAATTTGTAGGGATGCAAGTACTCTTTTAACAGTGATTGTTAAGATCTTGGAATCTATATTTAGACCACATGTTTTCCAGTTCTAATACCATCAAGTATTATGTACATTACTTTAATCTTCTGGTCCTCAGTTCTTCACCTATAATTATCTCATAAAGGTATCCTGTCCAGAAATATTATTAATGTGTAAATTATTGACCTTGGAGATTTGTATATAAGTGATCAATATGTACATTATTATTATGCCACTACTATTCTTATGTTTATCTTTTTGGAAATCATGACATCATTTCCTCTAAGGTGCTTATCAATCAGTATTCAGCATTTGCTGAAAAACCACTTACTAATTTGCCTTTTTAAATAGTGGGAAAAAATAGCCCTCAGAAATAATGGAATGCGCAACTGTGATATCAATGGGCTGATGTATGGCACTTGATAAATATCTTCTGAATGAATAGATGAGTTGTGAATTAATCATTACAAGTCAGAAAATCTTTGTTATCTACTCTTTGCTCATGCCAGAGATAAAAGTAGAGATTATGAACTAGAACAGAACAAGCACAGCTAACCAAGGGCCCACCTGGAGAGCCCTAGTTTGAGATCGCTGGCATGAAAATACTACTGACAAATCTTATTAGCGGACCTAATCTTTCTGTTGCATTTAAGTAACCTAAGAAGGTTTTACTCTGTAAAACCTTTTAATTTGTGAACCCAAAGACATTTTTGTACTACAGTACTCATCCAACGTAGAATAAATTTAGGTATAGAGAAGTTAAGTGACTGACCTTCAGCTACATGATGACTCAGTAACTCTACCGGAAATATAAAACTCTAGGCAGTCAATCCAAGTAACTTTCTAAGGATGTTCTGGATTAAATTCAGTGCTATTCAGATAAAATAATGCCATCAGGGAAAGAATATTTAAGACCCATTTAAACTGCATAAAAAATAGAGTGTCAGAATGTAGTGAACACATTGGTAAATGGGTCAGACCACAAGAACATTTATATTAATTTAGTAAATGTTCTCCCAGAGACCTGCAAGAGTTGAAACACCTTAGAGAAAGACTTACACTTGTAAAGTAACTTATGCATTTGATAGACTTCTCTGATAAGTTTATACCAACGGGTCTCACACAGATGGCCATGTGCTATGCAAGTTACAGTTTAGCTCGAGGTTGTTTTTGATCATCTTCCAGACCCTTGTGGGGCTGTGCTGCTTGGCTTTCTGGGAATCCCTTCTTCTGGGAATCCCCTCCACTTTTACAGTCCGAAGTTAGCATATTCTGAGTGCTGATTGGCAGCACAATACTCTTCCCTCCAGGTGTGCTGGTTATCTGAGGCAGGGCATTTGCTGCCCCCATCTCCAGGAAAGCTTGAGGCCCCTCACTATCTACACAATATGTTACAGCTACACATAGACAAAATAAAATTCAATGTTTAAAATGTGAGTCTTTTCTGAGTAGTCCTTACCAACTTACAGTTCCAAATATTGTATGTTGCATCTCATAATATGCATGACATTATATACTTGAATTAGGAAAAACTTTTATTTCTTAAATATTGTGCATATTTGAGGTTTACAATATAATGTTATGGGATATATTTTACGTGTGTGTGGTATGTGAATGGTTATTTAAATGGTTATTATAGTGAACCATAGTTAAATGGTTATTATAGTGAAGTAAACTAATAGATCTATCATCTTTCATAGTTACTTTTTTTGAAGAACAGCTAAAATTCACTTATTTAACAAAAAAATCACTAAATCCAATAAAAATTTATTAACTATATTCCTTAAGTTGTATCTTAGATCTCTGCAGTTGTTCATCCTACATATCTGCAATCCCTTTTAAATAAGATTATTTTCCCATGCTTTGAGAAAATTTTAACAAAACACAAATTTTGCTATTTTGTATTGATTTTGAAAGAGAAATGCAAAAATAGAACCGATATTTAAAGGTAGAGAAAGAACATAAGTGAATCAACTATAAAAAATGAAAAAAAACCTGTGAATTTAAAGACATTAAAGGCAAACAATAGATTTAAAATGGACAGAAAATAAAAAGGAAGGAATTACTAATTTCAGCATTAAAAAAAGGAAACTGAGAAGAACTGCTATATATATTAATATATCGCAGTCACTTTGTAGAGAGAGAAGCAGACTGCCCTGTTACTCCAGGCTCCAGCTCTCCTAACGTATTTGTCTGTTTACCAAATATCTTCTTAACTGGCTTTTCTATACTTGCTGTAGGAAAAATGGTATGAGAAAAGGGTTGTTTGGTTCCCCTTCGCTTAAGATAATCAGAAAGTCCCTGAACACTTTTTATTTCTTCTTTTATTCTACTGCCCTCCTCCCTTGTTCTGTTTTTTCAGGCTCTATTTTGTTAAGTTAGTGAGATTCCACCTTACTGGGAAGACTAATGCTTATGCTTTATAGTATCATAACCTAAAATGCTGTTGTCTGTCTTATTAGGTGAAATATTCTAGTCCTAAATACCCTTTATAATCCATTATAAAATAACAATATGTAAATAACTAACAACATGCATTATGTGTCTATAAAATCATGTATGCAAAATGATGCATACATATACAGTAACAATGTCCACGAATCCTATGAAGCAATATACATTAATGTTCACATCATTTCTATCTCCTCTCTCTCACATACTATATACTGATTTGTTTTCTTTTTCTCGTTAGAGGATAAAACTAATTCAGGGCACAGCAGTCTCCCAACACTCACTGAACACCCACTAAGCATCATGACTTCCTGTTGAGGGAGTTATAAATGGTGGGCGATAGGGTGGATGTCTGTTTGCTACTGGCAGGCTGCTCCAGGAATGTGGTGACTAAAGACAAGATTTATTTCTGCTATGATCCTTGCCTGTAGCCCTTTTCTCCTGCTCACTTTGGTGGTGTCTTTATCTCTTCAATGGCTCTATTTGCCTTACAACCTGTGCATAACAATCTTTATCCTGTGTCTTTACTCAATTTTTAACATCTACAATGTAAATAATTGTGTGATAGTTCACAGCCTTAGACCTTGAAGTTTCATTGACTTTAAAAGACATGCAAACTAATAGAAATCGTAAGAGACAGGACAAGAATAAAAAGATATTAAAAGTGTACTTTATGAATGTTCAAACTATCTAAAAGATTATATGATCACTTATGAAAATGTGCCAAGATATTTCTATATGAGGGCTGATTAAATGTGGAATGAGTAATTTCAGCATAGTAAGTTATTTTGTTTCACTTTTTAATGTTAAATTATATTCTATTGAAAGAGATGTAGGAACTTTGAACAAATAGATTTCAAAGTTCCTAATTTGAAAACCTACAGTTTTTACAGTTTAATCAGTAATAGTTAACACTAAGTAAAATAAAATAGAGAGATAGCTAAGGAGAATTAGAAGTTTTCTGCATTGAGAACCGAAATATGGAAGTTTCTGTGAAAACAACTGTCTCAGGGATTCTAATAACTGAAAAGCAGCAATAATATATAATCATAATCTTTTCTTCTGGTTTACTGCTACCAGGATTCATTAAATGTGAAGAGTGGGATGAGATCTTGGGGGGAAGTTTCTCTTTTGTTTTTTTCTTTAATTTAACCTTGGATTTTTGTTTGTTTGTTTTGTTTTGTTTTGACCAAGTCAGGGAGTAGCTAGCTATCCCAAGCTAATGAAGATAGAAGGGTTCTAGGTGAAGTCCATGGAGCTATCCAAAGCCAACAGGGATTTTAACACTAAAATAATAATCAGTTGAGAGAAATTAAAGTTATTTTTAAGTATATGAAGGAATAAGAAATAAAGTAAATGAAAGTGAACATTTTTATGGAATAGTGAACTCTTATGATTGTATTTCTTTAGATCTTACTATAATGTTATTCATCAACTTTAAATATGCCAATTAACTTTTTCAATAAATATACATTTTTAATTTACATAGGGCAAGAACATAAAAATACTAGAATCACAAATCTTTTGGGATATAAATAAATTATAACCCAAATACACAGAAGAAAATATGCAAGCTTAGAAATACTATCCTTTCAAACCCAAAACTAAAAACAAGTTATAAATACAATATATGCCAGGTTTTCTTGACTCTGTGTGTGTGTGTATGTGTGTGTGTGTGTGTGTGTGTGTGTGTGTGTGTTTGAACTTAAAAATGCTTGAGGCTTTTTGAAGCTAAAGCCACTATTGCTGAATGAAGAATACTGGGGAATTTACATTCTTAAGAATTCTTAACCATTTAACCCTCCAGAAAATTTCCTAATATGAAATTTATCCTTTTACTAATAATGGTTCTCATATTTAAGAAAACTTTGAGTAATACTATATTATATGTACTTCTAGAATAACATTCACAAACTCTTTTATTTTGAATGTGGGTGTTTTCATGGTATATTCAGTTCTAATCAGTAAATCTCCCTTTGGTGACTTCCTTTAACCAGGAATGTCTGCAGAGTAAATTAATTTCACATGTTTTCATAAATAGCTATAATGCTCATCATTCTGTTTAAAGACATTCAAATACTGAAGTACATCTCAATATTAATATTAATTCATCCAGTGGTGTAATATAAATTTATCTCAAAATCATAACAAGAAATGTGACAGTTTTCTAGATAAGCTATTCAAAACATTTAGATAACTTAGACAAATCACCTTGATGAGCTGGAATTATTTGTATAATTAATTTCTAATTCCATTTCACCTTATCATTTCCTATGAGACCTCAGTGAATAGTATAGATAACAATTAATTTAATATCTTTCATTTAAAACTGTCTAGTGATTTTTCCAATGAATAAAATGTAAATTTATTAGAACATAACCTACATTTTATTAATTTTACACCTATTTTCTGAGGAGCAAAATACTCTGAAAATAATTTCATTTTAGAGGGTACTTTCTTCCCTAAGTGGATAATGCAGTGTATGAAAAAAAAATTCAATTGCTACCAGGAAAAACTAGTTCTTTCTGCACTGCCTGTTTAGATCTATCACAAACTTTAATGAGTAAGTAACTATCTCTGTGAACTACATTTCTGTCCAACTCCATCTGCTTTCATTTTCCAAGCAGCCTGCTACAGAAAACAGAGATAAGCAGGTAATAAAATATTTGACTGAATCACTACCTCTAGGGTACCACCAAAATGAAAGGCATCATGGTGATATTTAACAATAGAGATTAAAATCTAGAATTGTTTATTTTCAGGAGTTAAAGTTTCAGCATTTTCTACCAAAAAGAAGAACATTAATTAATATAATTTGATAAGAAAATATTTCTGACATCATAATATAAATAAAAAGATAAATTATAAGAATCTTTAGCTGAAATTACAAATTGAAAGACACAGTATAGGTCCGAATGATTCTGATGAGTCCAGTAACAGAATGGGGCAAGTATGATTAAAGAATATACCAATACCTGCAGGTGTTAGCAAAGATTAACATTCATTAAATTCAAACCATCATGTAAACTAAAATAATAGTAACTGTTTAAGTGAGAAAAGATTGTGGCCTCCTATTTCTTTACTTGACACAGATAAAGAGCATTTCTAATAATGAACCATTTCCTAGAGAATAGCATATTTGTTTTAATATAATGAAATTTGTAGTATGGTACATTGTTTGCAAAATTGGATGTCACTCTTCCCTTCTCCATAGACATGCATCTTTGCATTGTGACTCTGCCACTCCTCCCCCAAATAATAAATCTAATAGATCACTTGTTAAATCTGGGATGGTCTTGTGACTTTCTTTGGCCAGTAGATGTGGCCTCAAGATGCCTTGCATGCTTTCACTCTCTTTCCTGGAATACAGCAAGCCTCCACAAGACTATTCCCAGTCTAGCCATTTGAATGATGAAAGATACTTGGCCTGATTACTCATGTTGCCTCAGCCAACAGCCAATCAAACACCAGGCATATGAGTGAAGTAGATTAGACAGTCAGTTCAGTCAACCTACCAGCTGACCTTAGACACAAAAGAGAGCCTGAGGTCAACCAAACCTGACCTGCATTAGAAGAGCCATGTACTTGACCCACAGCCTATGAATTATATTAGTAACTCTTGTTTTTAAGCCTTAGAAAACTAGGGCCCATAGTTTGGCTTCCTGTTTTTGTAAATGAATTTTTATTAGAACACAGCATCACATATTGGTATATATTAAATATATTATCTGTGGCTGCTTTCATGCTACAACAATAGAGTCAACTAGGTGCAATGGATACCTTATGACCTGCAAAGGCTGAAATAATTGTCATGGGTCATTTACAGAAAAAGTTGGCTGACCCCTATTTTAAGCTACTACATTCTGAGGCAGATTGTTTAGCTAGGAATAGGTAAACATGTATATTTAGCAAAATATTTCTAGGAATTTTCACTCTTGTTAAATATAGTATCACACCATATTGTTATTTTTAACTTGTAAAAGTTTTTAGGACTAATTTTTACAATTATTTTTAAACAAATATTTATTTAATATCCAGTATAAGCCATCACTTCACTAAATGCTGGTGGTATAAAAATGCATAGTCAGACAAAAATCCTTGCATTGTAGGACTTAAAGGAAGACTGAATACACATTACATATACAGACACATATGCATATATACATGCACACATATAATTTGAACTATGTAAAGTGACAATTTTGAAAGGAAAAATAATCAAATGTTAATAATTTCATATGATGAAAAGATATGTTATTCCAGATGCTGATAGGTGCAATTGAGGTGCTATAGGGAGAAACGGGAAGATAACAGAATTGCTCTTATTTGAGCAAACACTTTTGAATAAAATATAAGAAACCTTATAAGTATTTAGGTGAAGAAAATCTTATGAAGAAGGAATAGGAAAGTGCAATGGTCTTGAAGTGGGAAAGGGCTCAAAAGCAAGATTTGTTCAAACAACTGGAAAAAGACAAGGTCAGAGTGAGTAAGGAGATATGTAGTAAACGGTGAGATTAAAGAGGCAACAAGGGGGTGATAAAGAGTACAGTTGTGCCGACCAGTACATTCATTTCTATTGAACACTTGGATACAGCTAGTACAATATGAGATATTATATAATACATACCAGATTTTGAAGATTTAGTATGAAAAAAAGAATGTTGAATATATCAATGATTTTTATACTGATTATATGTTGAAATTATATTTTATATATAGTGAGTCAAATAAAATGTATTAAAATTAATTTCACCTTTTTACTTTTTTAAAAAATGTGACCACTAAGACATATAAAATTACACTTAAGGCTCACATAGTATTTCCATCAGACTGCTCTGGTACAGAGTTTAATAGTCTAGTGTCAGGACTGTGGCTTTTACTCTGAGTGAGATAGCTCACCATTGAATATTTTGTAATGAGGCAGTTGCAGAAGCAGGAAGATCTGTTTTGGAAATGTTTCATCAATCTGAGCAAGAAAAGAGGGTGGGGACTTGGGACACAATGCAAGTAACAAGTGGAGCTGGTGAGAGGTGTTCAGACTTTAGTATATATTTTAAGATAAGCCAGTTGATATTTGCTGATATATTTAATGTGGGTTGTGAAATTGAAAAAGTAATCAAGAATGTATCTACAGTTTGGATGCAGACAATCAAAAGAATATGAGTCAATAATAGAAATGAAGAGGGAGAGGACATATAGTAAAGAGCAGGTCTGGGGTAAGAAGGATGCAGTTTGAGATATGGTAAGGATGAAAATGTTGAGTAAAACTTTGAATAAGTAAATCTGTATTTCGGAAGTAAGATCAAGCTGTGGATTTTGTGTGTGTGTGTGTGTGTGTGTGTGTGTGTGTGTGTGTGTGTGTGAGAAACAGAGAGACTCATTAGCTTATAGAATCTTAAGCTTCTAGAGCAAACAAGTGGATGTGGAAGGAAAGAAAGAGGTCTAAAAGCAGACCTACAGAGCACTCAGCATTCAGAGTTCAAAGAAATGAGGAAGCACCAGCAAAAGGGACTGAGAAGAACAGTCTAGTGAGGAAGGAGGAAACACAAGTTAGTGGAAGCAAGTAAGGAAAGAGTTTCAAGGAATTGGGAGTGATGGTCTGTGTCAAATATTTCAGAAGAGGACTGAAAATTAATCAAAGAATTTTGCAACATATATAGGTCGTATGCAATGATTTTGGTAAGAATAGCTTGGTTGAATGTTAGGAATGGGATAGTTGAAAGACAGAAAAAGAGGAATAATGGAGATATTGAGTACTGATAACTCTGACAGTTTTGTTTTTAAGAAAAACAGGGGCTTCAGTGGTAGGCAAAACAAGATATACAGTCAAGAGAGACTACGAAAGTTATAAGTCACTGAATTTATTCCCAAACTGTAAAATAAACCTCTAAGTTTTTCCCATTAAAAAAAAATTATAGACTTTATTTTTTGGAGAATTATATGCTTACAGAAAACTGAGCAGAAAGCATGGAGTTTCCATGTACCCTCCCACCTCTAACACCCCTTTACACCATGTTTTCCCATATTATTAACATCTGCATTGAGTGTGAAATGATTGTTCCCACTGATGAGCCAGTATTTATGCATTATTATTAAGTAAGGTCCACAGTTTACATTAGGGTTAACTCTTTGTGTTGTACAATATGTGGGTTTTGATAAATGTATAATGATAATGTATCCACCATTAGAACATCATACAGAATAGTTTCAGTGCCCTAAAAAATCCCCCAGTGTTCCCTGTGTTCATCTCTCCATAGCTTCTGCTAATCTGCTGGAAACCACTCATGTTTTTACTGTATCCATAATTTTGTCTCTTTCAACATATCATATAGTTGGAATTATATGGTATGTAGCATTTTGAGATTGGCTTCTTTTTTTAGCGTCTAATGTTCTTCCATGTCTTTTTGTGGCTAAATAGCTCATTTCCTTTTATCACTGAATAATATTCCATTGTATGGATGTACCTCAGTTCATTTATTCATTCACCTATTGAAGGACATCTTGGTTGTTTCCAAGTTTTGGCAATTATGAATAAAGATGCTATAAACAGCTGTGTATAGGTTTTTGTGTAAACACAAATTTTCAACTCATTGAGATAAATGAAGAAGGAGCACAATAGCTGTGTCATACGACAGACTGTTTAGTTTTGAACCAAACTATCTTTCAGTATGGTTCTACCATTGGTATTTCAACCAGCAGTAAATGAGAGTTTTTGTTGCTACGTATCAGCACCTGCATTTGGTGCTGTTGATATTTTAGATTTTAGCCATTCTGATAGGCTAAAATCTCATTAATGTTTTAATTTACAATTACTTGATCAGTATGATGTGGAGCATCTTTTCATGTTCATATTTGTCTTTTGTGTATATGCAGATCATTTGCCCATTTTACAATTGGGTTGTTGGTATTCCTATTGTTGAGTTTTAAAGAGTTCTTTTTTATATTTTGGATTATATCCTTTATCAGATATGTCTTTTGGAAATATTTTCTCTCCATCTGTGGCTTGTCTTCTCATTCTCATTTTTTTTGTCTTTCATAGAGCAGACTTTTTCATTTTAACAAAGAGCAACTATTTCTTTCTTCCAGGGTCATGATTTTGGTATTGTATCTGAACAGTTATTGCCAAACTCAAGGTCACCCACATTTTCTCCTATTTTATATCTTACAAATTTTATAGATGTGTGTTTACATTTTGGCTTATAATTCATTTTGAATTAATTTTCACGAAAGATGTGAGGCCTATATGTAGATTCATGTCTTTTCATGTGGTATCTGGTTGTCCCAGTACCGTTTGTTTAAAAGACTAGATTTTTCCCACTGAATTCTCTTTGCTCCTTGTCAAAAAGTCAAAGATAATTGAATATGTCTGTGTCGGTCTATTTCTTGGCTCTGCATTCTGTTCCATTGATGGTTTTTTATATTCTTTTGCCAGTAAAACCTGTCTTGATTACTGTAAATTACTGTGAGTCGGGAAGTGTCAATCTTCTTACTCTGTTCTTCTTCAAAATTGTGTTAGTTATTATGGGATTTTGCTTTCCCCCTATAAACTTTAGAATTATAAAACTTGCTTTTTCTCCTAAGTACTTATTTTAACTTAAGAAGAAGTCATTTTCTCTTTTTGCTTCACAGAAATAAAATCTTTAAGAATAAATTTATAATAATGTTTTAATTTTCATAATTAATAGTTTTGGAAAGGTATTCCTTTAATTCTAATGTGTTTACTATATATTTAAAAATAAAACACTATATACATTGTTCAGACAAAAAGAAATTTTATCCATTATACACATAATTGGGCTAATTATTCGCATTGTAATTATATGAAAATAGTGTGAATAAAAAATGGAAACTATTAAAAAAGATAAGTATTTTTGACAAAATTAGCTTATATGTGAGAGACAGGTTTTATGTCACATGCCATTGAAATATTTATTAAAAATAATATAAAAACGTTAATAAGGAAAAATGAAACTCTAAGCTTCAAAATATATTAAGAAAAAGGCATCATGTATTATCAAGTTTTTATATAGCTTCCTGTATCCAATGGAAAACATTTAACCTCAGCATTTGAACACACTAAATTTTCTGGCAAACTGGCCAATCTAAGTTTTCATCATTTCTGTTTTGAAAAAGGTTCATTAAAGTAACTTGAACTAATAGCTGATTGGCTAAGAGAGAAAAATATTACAAGTCATAATAATCTGGCAGCAGGAAATTAGTAGAATCACTTCTTTAAACTTGTAAGTAATCAAATCTGGGGCTATGCCCACAAAAAAATGAAGGAAACTCCTCATCTTCAGTCATTCCAACCAACATTACAGTTTTCAGACTCAAAAATTAGAGATATTTAATTGTTTTCCTTAATTCACTCCCTAAAATATACAGCTTATTAGCCAAAATTTGCTGATATTTTCTTTAGCATGTACATGGCTTTATTCATTTCTCTTCTTTGTAGTTGTATAGAGAAAGAACATAGTATATGGACTCGGAAGGACTAGAATCATATTCTTAATCCATTAGTCACAGGATACATGGACTTGGTTAAATTTTACATCTCAGCAAACAGTTTCTTCGAATGAAAAATGTAAAATAAGATGCCTACCTCAGGAGAGTTGTTGTAAAAATCCAATTAGTTGAGCATAAGAAAAAGCTTAGTAAATGGTAAACACAAGTAATAATATTTTACTCTTTTATTTTCAACTCTGATTGGAACCATCATTCTATTGTGTATAAATTGCTATATTTTTGTAACCAATTATGTCATATCTTACAAATAAAATAGTAATATTTTTCCTAAAGAAATAGCATACATAGTGTGCCCTCATTATTTACACATAAGCATAAAAAAGAACAAAAGGAGCTGTAAGTTAACAATTGTCTCTGTGACAGAAGTACATTTGATTTGCATTTTCTTCTCTGTTTTTTTGATAGTTTCTATAAAATATCTGCAATGCATATACATCCAACTTATAAATTGAAAAAGTGCTTTACTTATTCTCTCATTAAAATGTATTTGAAAGGAATACTTACCCTTTTGAAATGCCTATCATTTTCCTAAAATAATATCTATGGTGAATCAAAATGCATAACTATTAATCAATAGCCATTTATTAATATTATATTCACTTCCTTAACTTGATTGAGAATACAGCAGAGTTTTTGCCTTCAAAATATGTAAAATAAACGTGTCATAGATTTAAATGAGTTAATAGACGTGAACATATTACTACTATATATGATTAACCCCTATGATGTACAGCTTCTCATTTGATAGATACCTATAAAAACCATTCTACTTTATATACCCTTCAAAGAGTAAGATGTGTGTTTTATATATGGCTGTGTTCGAGGCGTTATGCTACATGTTCAAAGGACACCTTTGTTTAATAATATAGACTCAGTAACATGGAGATATAAAACAGATTGTTGAGCACCCTAATGGTGCCGGTCTATCTCGGCTATGATGGTCCTAATAGTGTCATCTGTCAGCAGCTCTCCCCTTCTCCTCTCCCTCTGAGCAAGCAGCATACAGAGTCAAGCCAAAAACTGAGATGCAATATTAGATACCATCTGTGTTGCTCATCTGATTTCAGTCCAAATTGTTCTAAAGCCAATCATGGAACTGAGTGAAGAATTTGATTGTGATTCGGGTGAAGAATGAAAAAGACACGAAGCTAGAAGGTCAGCCTCAAGCTTCCAGGCACAGAGGGGTGGTTGGCCCATTTTGCAAATTCCACTGTGAAAAAAGGGATATTAGGCCTAGAAAATTAAAACATACACAAAGATAAAAACATACAAATAAATGCACACGCATGTACATTTGCACACTCAAACATAGACTCTGTAGAAGTGATTTCGTTTGTTTTAAATTATCTTCTTGTTTCAAAGAGTTCTTTACAATCTATTTGGCAAACTATGCCAATGTTATAATGCATATAATGAAAAAATGAGTGTATTTATGTGTGCATGTGAACACTTATTATTAAATACTTATTTCTCAAAATAGGGAGGAAAGCCAGCAGACAAGAATCAGTGTATAAACCTGTGTCCCAGTGATAGACATCTGCTTTGTAAGTGAGCCACTGTTACTCATCTGCAAAACAAATAAACTAGCCAGTAGCTTAAGAATAGGTTTAAAAGGTCATAAATCATATCATTCTTATTTATTTTCATCGTTGCTATTTTTTAATTGGCCATTCTTCAAGTTTTTCTTCTATTTTTTTTCTTTCCAACATATTTTGACCAGTATTCTTGATTCATGTTGGTTGGTTAGAGGCAATATTATGGCACAGAGCAAAATAAAGGTTTACAAAGTTAAAATATTACTGCATTTAAACATTAATTATTTTTATGCTTAAATGGTTTTCTTTGTATGAAAGAAGGAGTAGAAGACAAAGAAACATTTGCTTTTGAACACCAATGTACCATATAATTTTAGAGTTTAAAAAATTATTTTCATAGGTATCTATTACTACATGAAGTATATTATACATTTTATGCTATTGCCAAAAATGTTGGAATCATTTATGTGAGTTCCATAATGCCTTGAAACACTAATGCAGAAAGATGACAGGTATAGATATACTTCTATATTAATTCCCTTCTCCCATGCTGCCAACTTTTATGGATGTAGATATTTTTATTTTATCAAGAAAATGTTTCAGATTTGAGTTAAATACTCAATTTTATATTGACAAGCAAATGATATATTAATATTAAAATTATAGTGTCTTACAAAGTATAAGTTATTTATAAAGGTTGTTAAACAACATTTAACTAAACATGATCATTTATTCAAAAGGAGAATTCAAAAGCAAATTTTTTAGGAAATATTTGTTTTTGTTGTTTGCTTGCTTTTTATTTTTCTCCATAGTGGTATTTTTCACTTACATACTACTTCATTGAGAAATGTGCTATTTTTGAGGGAAAAGATTAATTCCAATATTTATTTCCTAAGTGACACATGTGTCTTGCTAGGAATTTTTTTTTAAATAAGAACATAGCATGATAAATGCACTGCAATGAATACAAAGATTTTCATGTTGAATAATCTATTTTAAATGAAATGATCTAAAACAAGCATGACACTTTCAGAAAAAAAATTATGTGCAATCAATTCTCTCTATATAAGGGTTACTCCCTTATTAGTAATCTAAAATTATGATTTTCATATTGCCATAATGTAGAAATGTGTTAAAAATAAATTTGTGCACTTTAACCTCAAATGTGAACTCTGGGATTTCTTACCTTTTTCTTTAATCTATTAATACAAAACCCTACAAAAAGCACTTATCACAGCCTTGGCTCAAAACAGCATTCACTATAAAGTTATTTAAATGGCCTATTAGTGAAAAAAAGAAAATTTTCTGGAATTGAATGAGAAAGAGAAGGTAGGAGATTCCTCTTTGTTCATTTACTTTATTCTGAAAACAATTTAAGAGGCGCATTATTTTTTCAAATGTATAGCAACTTTTATTTTTATAAAATTACAGACTCAATACTGCAAATTATATAGGTGAAATTGCAACCATAACATCCACTTGTAATCCTTACGTTGAATGGTTTCATTTATTGCTAGAAATTTTTTCAAATGCCTACTATATAGTCTGAGATGTACATTTGCTCTGGTGATGTGGGGATGATTATGAGACCATAACACGATTTGGCCCCAGCAGGCCAATACAAATAGAGAGAGAGATGGATGGGGGTGCGGGGGGAGGGGGGGGAGAGATCGATCTTATCAATATGACAAGTACATTTGCAGTATGATTGCAGTATGAATGAAATGTTCGAGAAATGCAGGAAAAAAGCTGTTAGTTCTGCCTGTGAGGGTATGAAAAAAAAATGAACAAAGAGACACATGTTGAGGCTTGAAACTTGTAAAGGAATTTTTTACAAGTTGTATGAAAAGGGGGGCCATTTAGGCTTTATGGCAAAATATATTTATTTTGTAGGTAAAGAAAAGAGAAATAAATATTACAGAGCTAAAAAGGTAAATTGCAAAGAAATAAAGATAATTGCAAAGATTTAATAGAGAATAGACGGTGTGTAACAAATGCAGGGCGTTAGTTATCTACCTCAATGTAGATAATATAAAGTTGCAGTGTGTAGAAAAGTTAAAAACAAATAATTGCTAAAATAATTGCTACATAATTGCTGCAGTTACTTTTGAGTTTCCAAATATATGTAAGCTTCAAACTAGTACATTTTACTTCTTATACTTTCATACACTTTGTATTCTACCTGGAAGAATACACACACTCCTTCAAGATTAAATTCGCAGCAGTTCACAATCATTCAGGCTTGCTTCAGGCAGAGTTTGTGTCTCCAGCTCCGTGATACTTCATATTCCTGTGTTTAAATAATAGATTAGACATCATACAGTGATTGTAAAGACAAGAAACAAAATTTGTCTTACTTCATTTTTATTCTGAGACCACTTGGAGTTTTTACTTGTATTTAAAATTTAAAGCAGTGAGTGAAAACTATTGGTGTAATATTTTGCCTTGCTAAAGATATTTTAGTAATATTTTTAAAATTAAAATTTCTTTTTTGCTCTTTATTAAAACTAAGAAAACAAAACTAAGTTGCACAATTTGCTATTTCCCTAAAATATATTGATTACAGACATTTCAGGTTTATTAAAATTCACTTTCAAGTTACTATAAAATTAGTATTGCTGACTGTTATGGAAAAATTTTAAGTACATATTTTTCCATTTAAAAATAAATTGAATTTAAAGAATTAAAGGGTTATTTTCAATTTTTATGCTATAGTATATTATTTTTTATTTTTAAATTTATTTTTCTACTGGTAGAATATAAAAATAAAGTTGAAAAAAATTTTTCCTAGTTGTATGTCTTTTCTGGTCACTATTTTCAATCCATTTCAATTATTACTGAATATAAATTTGCCATAAAGAAATCGAAATTGGTCCATTCCAGTGTACAATACACTGGATATACTCCATAGGAATTGGCAGATTTTTCTGTAAAGGGCCAGATACTAAATATTTTAGTCTCTGACAATGACTCAATTCTGCAGTTGTAGTTGAAACCAGCCATAGACAGTACGCAAACAAATGATTGTGATTACTTTCTAATAAAACTTTAATTACAAAAACAAGCAGCAAACTGGATTTTGCCCTTTGGTCATAGTTGCTATTCCTTGCTCTAGAATATAAGTGACAGGCATGTACTAAAAAGGAAACACTTTGTGAAAAAGAAGAGGGAAAAATCATTAAATACTTCAGCGCTTTTTCCAGAAAGTAATTACATATTTTTTTTTCTCAGAATGAGGAAAGTAGGCCAACCACATACTCTTTTTAATGGCATATTTCTCAATTTGATCTTTAATCTTAATGATATAAAATATATATCAAGGTATCACTCTATATGTAATGATACAAAAAATGCATTTATCTATAACCTAATCTCAAATAAATTATATGGCTGGTCAAAATCGAATCACTATAGAATGACAAAGCTGAATTTATCCATCTAAATTTATCTATTTAAAATGGATTCTCTATTTGCACATACCAAAAAATTTAAAAGTCTGAAATTCTATGTCTGACATAGAATCATTTTACAATAATCATTAATTTTATAACACCTCTACTATGGCTATGAAAATTATTAGATTATATTTTGTAAAGTCAAGAGAAAGATGGGCAAGAAACATAAAATTTGATAATGACATTATTTATTAGCTATATTTCCTTTTGAAAAATCATATTCACCATGACATTTGCATTCACTTGGAGAACCACTGGATTTCAAGTCCAAGCATGTTTCTTTCATCATTATCAGTTTTATTTCTTAGCAATATAAGTTTTATGTCACCTTCGCTTATTTGTTGCTTACTCTTTGTATTACTCTCCAAATGACCAAAGTAAAATCACTCTTTTTTGAGTCTTTACAGCGCTAGTTCTAAAATTTGAAAAGTTCAAGTATTACAAACAGTGCTGTTTAAATGCATTCTGAGACTCCACACCCATAGATTCTGCTATAATGTATATTTGGGCCAAGGATCAGAAATGTGATTTTTTTTTCATAAGCACAGTTGTCCATCTATCAAATCTGAGAAATACATAACATGTGAAAAGCACTTTAAAATGTATAATAAGCAAGACAAATTAATACTAAAAGAAATAGTTAAGTGGATGAATAATTTTCAAAGGTGAATAGTTTTGATTTATTTGCTTAGAGAAAATTGAAAAGTAGTTGCATAAAAATGAGTTGTTTTTGCTTCTTTGTTTTTTATTATTCTAGTTAATGTAGAAACAATGGAAGTAATATCATGTCAGTTTTATTTGTATTATGAATGCATATACTAGTTTACTTTGTGTGGATGCAAAAATATCTAAATTTACTATGTTGGCATTCAAAATAACTATTTCAGAGCCCATACTTTGGTAAGCAACATATGCTAATTTTCCTCAGTATTTCCCTTACCTTATGCTTTAAATAAATTTACATATTTAGGAAAAGTTGACTTGTGATGAAGATTGAATTTACTGTGGTATCACAGACGTGAATATCTAAAATAGAGTAGTTTGTCCTTGCCCAGTGGGTTTATTCTTTAACACTTTAGTTGTTAAACACTGAAGTCCACAGAAAAGATTAGGAAAGAAATGTAATACCTTTTACTATTTATTTCTCTTCTAAATATCATAGAGAGAGAATAAAATGATATTAATAAATAGAAAGTATATTCAATCATTTTTCATCTCACACCAAATAAAGTTTATTACTGTGATTTCACACCACAGACTTGTAGAATTGTATCATCTCAGTGGTCTTCTTGATTGAGAATAAATGCTTCATTAAATTTAAATATAGCCACCTAATAGCAATAGTAAAACCAGGGAGAATAATGACTGATGTTAAAGGAGCACACACGTCACTCTTTGGAACATATTTAACTTCTAGATGAAATGCAAAGTTTAATATTCACAATTTGCATAATAAATGCAAAGGATTATGAAATGACATGATATAAACAAACAATGTGAGAGTAATTTTCAACAGAAATAGATCTTGTTGATTTTTCATATGGGAAGTGTAGAAGTAAGACCCATAGATTAACGACTATGGCAAGTAGGTAGATAATGACGGACTTCATTGAGATGACTGATAAAGGAAGAGGAACAGAGAGTGGTTTTTAAGGGTGGTGCAGGACCAGTTCACTTTTTAACAAATGGTGCGAGAGGTTTCTTGGAGGCCTCCAAGTGGAAATGCAGAGTAGGAAGTTAGCTATATGGATCTGAAACTCAAAAATGTCTGTGCTGAATTAAAACATGCTCAATGTCACTGATCACCATTGAAATAAAAATTAAAACTAGAATGAGATATCATCTTACCCCTGTTAGAATGGCTTTTATTAAAAAAATTCCAAAACAATAGATGCTGGTGTGGATACACAGAGAAAGAAACTTATACACTGTTATATAACTTATATGCTGTTATATACATTATTTGGAAGGACTGCAAATCAGTACAATGTCAATGGAAAACAGCATGGAGATTCCTCAAAGAACTAAAAGTAGACCTATGGTTTGATCTAGCAATCCCAGGACTGGATGTCTAACCAAAGGAAAACAAGTCATTTTATCAAACAGACAACTGAACTCAAATGTTTATTGCAGCAAAATTCACAACTACAAAGATGTGAAATCAACCCAAGTGCCCATCAATTCATGAGTGAATTAACAAAATGTGGTATATATATATATATATATATATATATATATATATATATATATATACACACACACACACATATCGTGTAGTACTACCCAGCCATCAAAAAGGATGAATTAATGCCTTTTGCAACAATTTGGATGGAACTGGGGACCAGTATCCTAAGTGAAGCATCTAAAGAATGGAAAAACAAAACCCACATGTCCTCACTATTAAATTGGAACTAACTAATGAACACACATGAGCACAGAGGGAAGTAAACTCAGGGGAAATCAAACAGGAGCGGAGCTAGGAAAGGATGAGTGAAAACCTACCTAAAAGGTACAATGAACACCATTTGGGTGATGGACACTCTTACAACTGGGACTCAAGCATTACAAAAGTGATCCATGTAACCAAAGACATGTGTACTCTCTTAATATTTTGAAATAAAAATAAACAAATACATAAATAAATGAAAATAAAAAGTTATTTAAAAATGTCTATGCTGGATATAACTACCAAACTTCTTTCCAGGCCTCAAACACAAATAGCCAGTGCCTACTGGTTATTTCTTCTTGGATGTCACAAAATCATTAATAATTTAGTGAGTTCAAAATATTCCTTTACTTAAATCTAACTATTATCCATTATTCCCTATTTCATTACTAAATGGCATTTTCAAACATCAAATTATACAAGCCAGAAATTTAAGCAATACTTTCCACAATGCCATCTTTATATGTAGGGGTTTCAAGAAACTCAAGGTCGTCCTGGAGAAGCCCCCCTTCCTTCTGCTGCCATAAGAGAACAATCTGTCAGTTTTGCCTTCTAACTTCTTTTAAAATCCATCTGTTTTTCCCTCTTAACTCTCACTTTCCTAATGTAATTGCTTCCTAAATGGTCCCACATTTACTCTTTTTGCTTACGTTGTATTTTCTTAATGAAATCTAGAACTGTGTTTTAAAAATACGAATCTGGTCATGTAAACCATCTGCTTAAACGTTTTGTAATAATGGTACCCTTGTGATCTTAGAATAAAGACCTAATTCTTAAACTAGACTGAAAACTGCTATGATATATGTCTTCCTACACCCTAATCTATCTTGTTTCACTCCTCCCTTCTTTCCTTTCATCTCTAATGAGCAAATTTTCATTCAAAAACCCACATTCATTTTCAAATAAAAGTTATATGTATATGTGTGTGTGTGTGTGTGTGCATGTGTTTATGTTTGTGTGTATGTATCTCATTAGGGGCCTTTCAGTGTGAGGTATTGAAATTAAATTTGGGTAACATCAGCAGAAAGAGAAATTTTCAGAAACTATATGGGAGAGTGCACAGCACTGACAAGAAAGCCAGACAAATAGCCACAGTAAAATTAAAGAAATATAGAGGGAAGATTTCTCTGGGATCTACAGAGTAGAATCAGTTTTAAAATTCCACGTTAGTAGCCATACAACAATGAATGAACTCCGATTTGCATTCCAATTTTATTATTTTATTCTGTTAAAATTTTACATTTCAAGGAGAAAGACCATGATTGGCCTAACTTGGATTACATATACAGTCCTTGACAGGGGAAAGGCAGGGAATCTTGATCAACAGCACACCTAACACATTCCAGTAGAGCAGAAATAACCCTACAATAATAAATTAAGATGCTAGGACAAAAGAATATGAAATTTATGATAGCCAAAATGTTAAAAGCCCTGTATACTGCCTTAGAATCTTTACTCTGCTGCTGCCACAACCTGTGATACTTTTAATCATTTACTAAGTTAACTTAATTCCTGCTTCTACAACTAATCACAGGCCAAATATAATGTCTCCAAGGAAACACTTATCATATGAGGTCTAACTTTTGTACACTCACTGAGTGTCATATATTTTTTTCTGTAAATAATTATGATCACAGATTGTATTTAACAATTTATTTTTATGATTATTTGATTAAAGGACAGTGAGAATTATCACTTTGCTCAGAGGTTATCCTCTGTATTAAACACAGTGCCTCTTATGAAGTGAGTGTTCAACATACAATGGCTGAATAATGAATAAGCACATGGATACTATTTGATATCATGAGGATGAATGCATGTGTAAAGTAATTTGTGTGGCATAAGCATAGTATGGGAACACTTCAGGGATGAACAATGGAATAGGAGCCCAGAAGAACACTCAGTTCAGTAGAAGAAAGTCAGGACTCTGCTGAGTGTCAGAAACCACAGGAAAAGGGCTCTAAGGAAAAAAAAAGTAGTCATGCTGCAAGTCTTACGCCATTTAATGTAGCTATAGCAGAATACTGGAAGCTGGGCAATTTATAAAGAAAAGAGGTTTATTTGGTTCACAATTCTGGTGACTGGCAGGTTCAAGATTGGGCAGTTGACTCTGGCAAGGGCCTCATTCTACTTCCCCTCATGGCAGAACATGGAAGGGGAGCTGGTTTGTGCACAGAGATCACATGGTGAGAGAGGAAGCAAGAGACAGAAACCAAGGAAGCCATACTCTTTCATTTAACAACTGCTCTGCCAAACTAATCCATTGCGGAGAGAGAGAAAGAGAGAAACCGTACTCACCTCCGAGGGAGGGCATTAATCTATTCATGAGGGACCTGCTCCCATTACTCAAACACCTGCCACTGTGCCCCACCTCCCAACACTGCCACATCAAGGAACACATTTCAACATGAGTTGGGCAGGGAAAAAACACACTTAAACCACAGCATCACAGGACACAGAACAATAAACAGACTAGGATTGATAAAAAGCCATTGGATTTAGCAGAAAGAATGTTATTTAAGATTTGAGAAGTAAATTTCAAAGAATAAATAGAGAAAGTGAAAACCCAGAAATAGAAATTGTTCATCACTTTCAAGATGCTTATTAGCATTGGATATCAGCTTTATGGGTGCTGAAGTTCAATCATATTTTTCTCTCTTTAAGAAAATAACAGAAAATTACAAACACAAAAATAAGCACAAAATCTTGGGAGGGGTCTGTGCATCTGAGGCACCCTTAAGCTTAAACTTCTTTAGCTTCATGCTCAACCTTCCTCTCACAGGTAAGACATGTTGAATTTGGCATGGAGTGGAAAAGGGCTGCTCTAGCTGCGCCATGGAGAATGGATTAGAGATGAGGTGTGGAGGTCAGGAAGTAAACAAGGTAAAAGAAAGCAATAAAAAATGAGGTTAAAACATATGAAAGATAGTATCTATTTATCTTTTAAAATATTATTAAGGCTTTATTTTTTAGAGCAGTTATAAGTTCACCGTAAAATTGGAGAAAGGTACAGAGATTTCCCATATGCATCCTGTTCCCACATATAGAGAGATTCCCCGATTATCAAAATATCCCTTGCTACAATTGATGAAACTACACTGACATCATAATCACCCAAAGACCATAGTTCACTTTAAGGAACTATGGTCACAGCTGATGTTGTATAGCCTATTGATTTGCAGAAACGTATAACAACATGTACGTACCATTACAGTATCACACAGAGTATTTTCACTGCCCTAAAAATTCTTCATGTTCTGCCTATTCATCCCTCCAAGAACTCCCAGGCTCTGGAAATCAAGACCATTGGCCCATTTTTAAATCAGGCTGTTGGCTTTCTTATTGTTGAGTTTTTGACTACTTAGCTTTCTCCTCACAAAAATCGCCCAGTTAGCCTCATAATGAGTTCCATGTTTGCCAAAGGCAAATGAATATTTTCACTCTTTCTCCAAAGGTAATAAATAAGTTGCACCTCATTTTAAATAATCAGATATTAAATATTAATTATTTTATGATATTAATTTGCCTAGAGTCTTACATAAACTGAGTTTACATTTCCTTGAGATAAACTTCAAAGCAATGCAGAAGGAATATGCATGTGATGTCAATTTTTTTCTTAATTATATTTAACAGGGATGAGGTTATTTAAAAGTACCATGGACAGTTTTCTTTCTTTTTTATTTTTCTTTATTGAAGTACATTTTACAAATCATGCCTTTACTCCATTTTAAGTGTACAATTAAATGAATTTCAGTGAATTTACCGAGATGTACAGTGAGACATGCTTGAAAAGGCAGTTTTCTTTCTTTAATTGAAGTTTTTATTAAGATAATTGTAGATTCACATGCAGTTATAAGAAATAATACAGGGAGATACGTTGCAGACTTTGCCCAGTTTCCCCCAAAGGTAACATATTGGAATACTACAGTGTAATATCACAACCAAGATATTGACATTGCTTCAAAACTCTGATCTTATACGTATTTGCTTAATTTTAGTTGTACTCATTTTTTTGTTTGTCATTGTATATGTTAGGTTCTATATAATTTTATCCACCACCACAGACAAGATACTGGACAATTTCAACATCACACATGTGAATTATTTTTAAAGTGACAATACGTAAGATATTTTCTCTACCTAAGAAAATAAATGAATAGATGAAAATTGGTGAATTAAAGTTACCTGAACTCACAGAGAAAGAACATCTGAAAAAACTTCACACTTGACATCTTTATTTCATGCAATAGAATGTAACCATCAATTAGTTGCAAACAAATCAGGAGTGAAAAGACCAGTTTCTAAGATGTTCCAGTTAGATATTAAAATCAAATTAATAGGTTGAGATGAGGCACTATAGGCAATAGACATTCTACATGAACTCATTTCTGGTTACAATAATTTCCATAGGTATTCTTTCTCTACCTTAAAAAAGGAAACAAAAACGTGTTTAATTTTATGAGAAAAGACATTAAATTCATTTTTATATAGGAAAGCTGTGCTTTTCCAGTGGAAAACATTCATGTAAAGTACATACTTAATGTAAAATTATTCAAGTGGCACAGTGTTTAGAATACGTTCTGTGTAAATATGGGAATAGTTATACCACCATGTTCAAGTAGAGAAAGATATATTTTACTACTGAAGAATACATTTATAAAATTATATAATTATTCATGTAACTATATGATGTATAAATATGTAATTATACTTTGTCCTTGCACTTTATCCAGATTTCTTTAAAAGAGAGTACTGCCTGTATTTGCAATATTTTTGGCTTTGTTATTGCAAATTCTGAGAGAAGGTTAGGAGGAGGTTGAGAGAGAGAGAAAATGGGAATACATTTTCCTATGGCAGAAGTTGGAGTTACAGTGAGTAAATCATCTTTTTTAGATTCAGAGCGTAGGTTTTAGCATAATCCAACCTCATGGACATTGCTATGGGAAGTGAATTCCTTCCTGAGGCTGGGCAGTACCATGGAGACTGAAGTATCACTTGTGGCTAGATGATTATTAGCACTGCTTCACAGTCTTGGATAGAGAGCTAAGGGCCTCTACTTTCAGGGGTAGATTTTTTGTGGGATATGTTGGATGTAATTACATTTCTATTTAGGGCCAGACATCACGGGAAATTAGCTAGAGCCTTATACATGAAATTCTAAATTTATAAAACAGATAAATAGATGGATAAAAGATGAGGAAAAACAGAGCTCATCTGGAGAATGACAATTCAGTGGCTAAAGAGGAGATTGGAGACATTGAAATGAATCAGGAATTTGATAATTGTATAGTGGTTTTGTAGGATAAAGTCCTGTTTTAAGAGAATGCACACAGACTTACTCAGGGGTAAAGGGACACCATGTGTACAACTTCCCCTCAAAGAGTTTCTCTTTACTAGCATTGCAATTTTCATGTAAGTTTGGAATTGTCAAAATCAAAAGTTATAAGTCTCAGATAAATAAAACAATTGGAAATTAGCCAGTTTTGTTTCTTTCATGTCTAGAGGTTATTTTTTGATGATGTAGCAGGGGATAAAGGTAGAATATATATGTTCACCTCAGGGAATAGACAGACAGGAAGCAAGTAGAGGGTACTTAAAACCAAATGAGACTGACTAAAATTGATCTAAAATGACCCTTAATATTCTTCCTTTTTCCATCATACTGCCACTATAACACTCTGAATCCTGATGTCTTATCTGAATTGGTGCAGCGGTCTCCTCATTTAGTATTCCTGATGCCAAATCTACTACGCTACCCATCAATTTTCCTAAGTCATTATATTACAGAAATATTTGTATGCCTTCTCACATTATACTAGGTTTAAGTGCCTAAAGTTGGGGACTGAGTTTTACCAATTGCCATATACTCCAGAACTGAAGCCCTAACCAACTGGCAGAATGATTTGTTAAGATGATGATGATTTGACTAGAAGCCACATAAAGCAAGCAGTCATTTATCCATAGGCATTTTATATATTTATATTATAAATACAAAAAGAACACAAAACAATAGAGAAATTATACATTAACGTTATGCCAAATTAAAATAAAAATTAAACTTAAAGAGCTTTGGATATTAACTTCATAGAAAAATAGCATACTCTTCCATTGGTTGCTGCTTAATAAATATTGTTGTCAAACTCAGAAGACAGGACTGAATAAAACATCAGTCAGAGTCTATGTTTTTAATTTTCTCTCTCTTTTCTAAGAGAAGTAAATTATTAAATTTTTTTATGTTTTGGCCAAAATTTCAAAATAGCTGAAAAATATCAAGAAGAGTGGAGGTGACACAGAGAGTAATCAAGCAAGTTATAAGGAGGATGAGAATAATTTTCTCAAGTTCTAAAGAGTGACGAGACTAACAAAATAATATTGATAATATGAAAAATGAGTACAAATTAATGGGCCTCAAAATCAACCCCTCATAAGTGCATGCATTCAGACACACACACACACACACACACACACACACACGCAGCGAAGAAACAACACTTAGTGGAAAGTACATTAAAATAGAAGTAAATATATAGGTTATAACTATAAATCTGCCCCTAATTTATTGTATTTTTTAGACAGTCATTTAGATCCTCTAAGTTTAAATCATTTTTAAAATGAGGATTATATGTACTTCTTAGAGAAACCAAATCTGTAAAATGGGGGTAGAATTTCTCAAATGGATCATATCTTGGAACAGAGAAAGTAGTTCTCTGGAAAATAAAGTGAAACAATGTGAAATTTTACTTGAAATCATGAAATCCTGTGTTAACATAAACTAAATTTAATTTAAAAAGAAACATAATTGATATATTATTTGTAGACAACAAATGAAGCTCTGGAAGACAATCTCTCTTATGTGCCATCTGCAGACAAAATACTGGTGCCAATGCAGAACTGAATGTCCAATTTACTGATTTTAATGAATTTATTCCAAAACTAGGAAAAGTTAGCTAATTCTTGACTTTATTAGATTCCATAGGCTTTTACTGTGATGGATATTCCCCAAACTATGTTTTAGAGAGAAACTTATAAATCGTAGAAGGAAAAGCTATATTAACATAGATATCTCTTTATATTGAAAATGCAACTGAGTATGTCCAGTGCAATTATACTAAAAAGTAGCCTGTTTGTATAGTAGACTTGCAACAGAGAAAGGTTTTTACTGACACAAATATGGTTTGTATATTTAAATATTTTAAAATTCTTTTGAATTCTCATTGAATACCAACACAAATACTGAAATTATGCCAGTTATAGGCATGATTTTTTTATAAAATTTCTAAGAAATTTTTTTGTAGTCTGTGTTTACCATTAGAGTGGATATTACATTTGTACATAATTTTGTCCCCTTTCCATCCTTCCAAAGACAATGATGACAGCAATAATATCTAGTATCATCTGTATTTATCATTACTTAGGCTGTGTGCTAAATATTTAATGTGAATTATCTTCTTTAGTTTTCACAGAAGTCATATTAAGTATCTTGAGGAAGCTGAAGTTAAAGAAGGTTAAGGAACTTGCCTAATTTCATAAAGATAATAAATGGCAAAAACACAATTTGAACCAGGGAATTTACTCTAGAATGTTTGCTTTTAACTACTTCACTCTGCTCCTACCTCTGGACAGATAAATACATTTTATAGTAGACTTGAGATCATTTTATACCACTACAAAATTCAGCAGTGATTTAGATATTAGACTTACATTTAGTGTCAGATTTGCAACAACTTTGCAGATCTGAGATCAAACTTAAATTTTAAATATTTTCATCTCGATTCTGAAAAAATGTGTCCACATTTTTAAAATATATTATTTGGGGCTCAGGAGAAAGTATTACATTTTGACATGCACAAATTTTTTAATCTAAATGTGTTTTCCATATACATGAATCATTTTTGTCATTTATTAAGTTTAAGATGTTATTCAATATATATTGATATAAATATCATTTATAATTCTTGTGATAGTTTAAAAACATGCATAATCCAATTGGATAAAAATGTTTCTTTGTACAGAATGTTACTATCCACTCATGAATCTAATCATACTTCTTTCCTAATATACCTTTCATAGATAATGTGTAATTTCTTTTCCTTCGGATTTCAATATTTTATTCAAGGTGACTGAATTAGATTCAATTTTCCCATCTCCTAACTCTACCCATAGAGAACTTGCCTATTTCCTTGAGAGTTCTCTTTGTGTCACCCTGTTATAGAGAGTTCAATGAATGACATAAAAATACTACTAGTTTTCATGTCTTGCACATCTACTAGTTCTGGAGCTCAAACTTGAAAATCATTATTTTAAAATGCCACAGTGCATTTAATTACTATCTTGCTATATAGAGGTTTTTTATTATACTAGAGTTAATCATAGTTTTATTGTTTATAAAAAGTTCATTACTAAAGGATGTTTAATGGTTATCTGCTAGCATTTTAAAATGGCATAGCAGTAATCAGCCCTCAAAGGACTGTGTCTACCTAAGGTTAGCTGAAAAACACAGCAGCCTAATTAGCATCTCAAATCACCACCCCACCATCTGTTATCTCTAGGCAAAGCAGAAGAAAATGTACATGTCTGGGAAGTAAGGGCTTTGTGTGAGGAGTCCAGATTTTTTTATTTTTTTTTCATTTTTTCCCCACAGTATTTGCAGGGGTACTGATGGTGCCAAGAATGAAAAGAAGTTTTTTTTTCTTTTCTTTTCTGTTATCCTTCTATTGTTGAGAAGTGTATATGAAGAGAAGTGTCAAAGATAACAAAACCATGGAATCATAGCACACACATATCACTTCAGTTTGTTTTTAAGGATCAAAATTAGGATGAAAAGTTGGTGGACAAACACAACTTCACACCCTAGAGCTACTGGTCTGACACCTTGTAGTAACATAAACTCATTATAGAAATGACACATTTTCACATAGGTAACATATTTTGTTACCAGATTTGAAAATTTTATAGCTCTACTGTTGCCAATAGCCAATGTATTTATTTCTCACACTCAATTCAGTTTATACAAAAACAATCTCTTTTTGATATAAGTGAATAGTGGAATGTTCTGGCTTGTGGAAGAAATATATTTTGTTTTTAAACACCATATTACTCCTCTTTGTTCTGCAGAATTCCCTAATATCAAAAAGAAACATAACCTTAATTATATATACACTAATGAGGGAGTGGGAATATAAATAAGGGCGATGTATGCAAAATAGTTTATAAGGGCAAGAATATAATAAAACTTAAACCTCTCTCACCATGTCTATTTTTCTAGGCAGCCATTTTGAACACCAAAACCACTCATGAACATTCTATGATACATGTCAAGAGAGTACTATGATTTCACATTTTAAAAAAACGGTAATTTCAATTCTAATTTCTTTCAGGTACACCACAAATATAAACCAATCAATCAGTTAATAAAGTATTTTAGGTAATATAAAGATTCTCTTGTCCAAGAAATTAAATTCATATACCCTGGAAATCATGTATTCTTTTTGTAACTTAGAAGGGCTATTGTTCATATAGATTATATAACAATGATATACGAAAATAGATTAAAATTATAAGACTATAAAATAATGAGCATGTGATATTTTATTCTAAATTTTAATATTGCACTGATGTAACTTTTTATATCTTTAGATTGCTACTTTTATTTTATTATTCTTGGGTAGGATGTTAGGTCTGTCTGGATGTTCCCTGTTCCTCCTTTCCCAGTGTCAGGAATGAGCACAGGTACCAAGTTGAGCCGATGACAGAGTGATCACAAATACAAAGCAATCTCACACACACAGCATTTATTGCAAAGGGAAAGTATGTCTCAGAGGGAGAGAGGGGTCACTGTCAGTGAGTGGAGAAGAGCCCAAAATCTTAGCACACACTGTCTTTTATATGATCACCAGTTTGTCCTGCCTCCCTCCTGGGTGGGATTGGTTGCCGTCTTCTGCCTTTGGGTGATTGACAGGCTGGGGTTATATAATGGGTTACATAACAGGCTGGGGTTATATAACAATTTCCATTTTACTCATGGGTCTTCCCAGAATTCTTCAAGAAAACTCTACCAGGGGGACAAAACCAAATGCCAATTAGATGGTAATGAGCCCGAGGTCAGTTAAGGTCACTAGGAGCTCCTCATTGCACTTGCTTTGTCTAGGGAAAAGTCTCTAGCCACAAATATCTGATGTTGCAGTTTCCTTTTTGCATTCTGATTGGTTCCTGCTCTCCACCTTTAGCCACTTCCTCTACCTGCCTTGCCACCTATTTGCCCTCCACCTAGATCTAACAGGATTCTGTATATGGAGTATATAGAATGGAGTATAACAATAATAAGCTTTTAAATATACTTTGTCTTTCTGATTCATTTATTCATTCAACAAAATATTATTGAGAACCTACTATTAATTTATGGCAACACTAGTAGTACAGACTAGTAGTAGATTAACAGCAAATATTCATGGTGTCATTCCCATAGTGTATTTTCTAGTGTGTGAGAGAATTATTAATCAAATAAGGACATAATGTAAAGAAAAGCACAAAACAAAGAAATCTATGTAGATACTCAATGAAATCTGACCTAGCCTGGGGGGACATTCAAATGAGACACCTGAGAAAGCAACCCTTGTCATGAAATTTGAAGGATGAGGAGGAGTTAATCGAGCAAAGAAAGAAGGGGAAGTGATGCCTGAGCATATGGTAGCATTATATTTTTAATTCTGAAAAGGAGTAAAATTATGTTATTCTTTTAAAATTAATACAAATGATTGCACATGTATTTAAGAAATACTGAAGTTGTATTAAAGGAGCACAGCATTGCTAATATTTTCAAAGACATATGACAGGTAAAAAGGGAATTCACAGTTCTTAATAGACCTTTGAATTTCTTCTTTCACTGATTATGCTATAACAGGGTCATAATCTCACTATCTTCAAGAATAAAAATTAAACAGCAAAGAATCCTGATGTAAAAGCAAATAACCATGCCAGCATGATGATTAAATGACTTAGTGAAACTCTTCCTAATGTCAATGAGAAAAGAGGCAATGATGTGCTTGCATGTGGCAAGCTAGAGGTATGTCTTGGGCCAGTTAGATGGAGTAGGTATTATTCAATTCCTATTAATTGCATTGTAAGTATGTTGATCATGTTTCCAGACCTTCAAGCAATTTTTTAAAAGTCCAGATACCTGTTTTTATTTATTTATTTGGAGACAGAGTCTCACTCTGTTGCCTGGGCTAGAGTGCCGTGGCATCAGCCTAGCTCAC
>CAUYRT010086483.1:0-36050 GCA_963574885.1 Lepilemur ruficaudatus | reverse complement strand
CCAGCCTGAGCAAGAGCGAGATCCCATCTTCACAAAATACATAAATCAGCCCGGCGTGGTGGTGGCACCCGCCAGTAGTCCCAGCTACTCGGGAGGCTGAGGCAGGAGGACCACTTGAGCAGAGAAGTTTGAGGTTGCAGTGAGCCATGATAATGACTGCACTGTCTCAAAAACAAACAAATAAACAACAGAAAAGAAAAAAATCTCAAGAAACTTTGAAGTGATAAAAGAAAAGATGGACATACTTGACAAATAAAAATGTAAAATTTTTGGTATAGAAAGACATACAATTGTTGAAGTTAACATACAAATGCTAGATTAGGGGGACATCACCATGGATATGTCAGATAAGGGGTTAATATCAACAAAATGCAAATATTAATAACTCCTAAAAATTAGTAAGAAATAGATAAACAATACAACAAACATAAGAGAAAATAATGGGAATAGAAAATTCACGGATAAGCAAATCCAAATGGTGATTAAACCAATAAAAAGACGATCTATTTTGCTAGTTGTCAGGGAAACATAAATTAAAACAACAATGATATTCCTTCTCCCTCACCAGATAGTTTTTATGAAAGGGATACTCTCACACACTGTATGAGAAATTTAAATAATATTTAAATATACACACATATATATCCTTTCACCCAGAAGTCCTACTTGTGGGAAATCCATACCATAGAAACATGAGAGTCATCTCTTCATGGTACAGAAAAGATTCCTTAAAGAAGACACAAAAAAAACATGAACCATAAAGGAAAATGTTGATAAATTGGCCACATTTGCTTCTATATGCCAAAAGAGAGCATAAACACATTTAAAAGACATAAATTGACAGATGATAGCTGCCACTCATAAAATGATCAAAAGATTAATATCCAGTAATACTTATTTTATCTAAATTGCTAATATTCAAAAATTTTTCACCTACAAAAATGGCAATTCCATATGACTCAACCTAAAACAAATAATTTTTCCATATCAATAGGAAAAAGACAACTAACCCAAGAAAAAGAAACAGACAAAAAGATATGAATTCACAGTTGAGGATGACCAAATGGCCAATAAATGTTGCAAATATGCTGAACTCACTAGAAATCTGGGAAACAAAACACAATGAGATAGCATTTCACATCATAAGGTTAGTACAGATTAAAAGCTTTGGTTAAAATGTGGCAAAATGGGAATTCTTTCACATTTTAAGAATACAAATTGGTACAAATTTGGCAACACCATGTGAAGTTGTTGATAAGCACACTGTTTGACCCACCAACTTTACTGCTGGGCATATACACCAGAGAGAATCTCAAGGAGACATGTACAGGAAGGATTTATGAAGTGTCATTTATAATAGAGAGTAATTGACAATATGATGACATTGCACTTTATAGGTAAATATCACATAAGTAAACTGAGGTGGATTCATATCTGTCAAAACTAAAGAATTAACTCTACATATGACAACGTGGATAAATCTTCAAAAATATAATGTTGAAAAAGAAACAAATTGCAGAAAAATTCCTAGAGTATAAGCCCAGTTATGTACCTGTTAAAATTGCACAGAACTTTAAATACATAGTAAGATGTGAATGGAGACAATATATAGATGATTTAAGGTAGTGCTGAGGAAGGGAAAGAAATGGAATGGAAGAGAAATAAAGAGATCTTTATAATTATAAACTTATGAAAAAAACGGAAGTAAATATGGCAAATGTTAGCAATTATTTTTTAAAATGTTGCATACTCCTTTGTTTTTAACAATTGTTTCAAAAAATAATGTTGCATACTTTTGTGTTTTTGAATTATCTTCTGCTCTTTTCTGTATGTTTGAAATATTTATAACTTAAAAACAAAGAAAAGTTTTAATACATAAGGTCCCAGGAACAAGGATGTTTGTTGTAGCATTATTTCTAACAGAGGACCAATGCCGGTGCCCAGTGACAGGGGTCTCATTGAGGAACCCATGGTACATCCATACCACGTACTTCACTCATCTATGGCTTTCAAAAAACAGAATTGGTCTCTTGTTTAGTTTATTGCAAACAATGTGACATTAATTTAGTATCTCACATTGCTGAAGAAATGAAAAATGGGATCATGTGATACAAAGTGTTCTGAAACTGGCTGTGTAATATTTCATCACATAGAGGAAGGTGACATCATAGGTGAATGTTTGCCCACTTGCCTCATCCTGTTTATTAATGATACATTTCCCTCCCTCTGCCCCTCCTATGCCTTTGAAGTTTTGATTCAGAGTGTCATTTACCAACTTCCAATTCATCTGCGGTTATGGCTGGAACCTCTGATCACATAATTTTGCAGGAGAATAAATTATGACACCAGGGTCTTTTGGTTTGATTTCTAATTAAACAGAAAGGCCCTTAATAACTAACTCTCTCATCAATTTATGTGGGTGGCAAATGTCAGAAAGCACCTTGGGATTTGAGCTTTCTTCTTTCCCATCATCAAGGGAAGTGTCACTCCTCCTGCTTGGATCTCTGTGTCCCCAGCACCTTTCTTCAAGAGCTCAGTTAACCTTCTATCACTGAACTCCCAAACTCCTGGGTGATGCCAGGCAAGAGATTAAGTTACAGACATTCTTGAAGCATCTTTTGCTGACTATCCAGGGAACTGGAGAAAAAGTGGATAACCCGTGCAGGGCAATGCTAACAACACTAATAATAGACGCATGGCTAACAATGGGCCGCACATCCCCAGACCACCCTGTGCTGTCTTCATGAACTTAGTTCCTTATAAATACAGTCCATGAAGATTGTTGCTCTATCACAGAGTTTATACCATTATTTGAAAGATTCAATAACACTTGCATAGCTCCTTAAAGACATTCTGCTTTCTCTAAATTCTTCCTTTGGCTGATATTTTAAGAGCTGCCTCTATACTTTGGATGTGTAGTCTACTGATGTTCAACAGCTATGAAAGGATCACTCACATACCACACCATGGCCTTCCAAAGCCCTTGTCATCCAGAAATAAAATTTCATTTCTTAGAAGGAAAATGAAAGTTTGGGGATTTTTTTTTTCCCCTTGTAATGTTGAGAGCTGCTTCTCACCACAGCAGATTGGATCAAAATCTCCCAAAGGGGCGCAGAGACAAAGGGAAATGATCTGAGGCTTCCTGGTGAAAGCAGGTCGCATTATTCTCTCTTCCTCCTCGTGCCCGTCCACACCTCTGCAGGAGGCGTGCCTTCAGAAGGGCGGCGTTAAGGAATGCACACACAGGCTTCTCCAACCTGGGAAATGGGAGTGAAATTGATAACCACTATCAACACACTGGCCATTTGCAGACAGCTTCTCCTTGAGTGTTTAAAAGAATTTTTTCATCAATTGAGAACCAAAAAAAGAAAAAGAAAGAAAATGCCTTTTTTCCGTGTTGGAAGAAAACAAGTTAACAACTTCAATTGCTTCCCGTGCAGCGGCCGGCTGATTTCTGAGATCTCCTTTAGCCATCACGGTTTGGAGGCGAGGGCATTCTGACTGTGATGCTGACATATCCAGACAGCAGAGAGCCAGTGTCACGCTGGGGATAGCTCAGGGGCATGGGCTTTGCAGAGGGATCTGTAAAACTCAGAATCCAGTTCCCAGGGACAGAATAAAATTAGATATCAAATGTGGCATATTGAAGAAGAAAATGCTTTTGTTTTGAATTATGTAATACATAGGACTCATGCTCAAACATTAAAATTACCCCTCAAATGGAAGGCATTTGCTGTTCTTTAAGATGTGCCTTTAAACCTCCACTCTGTAATAATTCTGGCCTTTTGCAAAGCCTAGGTCCAAGGCCATACATCCTCCTCATCAGCATTCACTTGAGAGGGCCTGTAACCTTTCAGATGAGGAAGCACTTCTTATTTTTCTCATGTTTCTAGATAAGTCTCCTAAAATGTAACAGTAGGGGGTCCAGGCTGTGCTGGGCTGGGAAGCATCGCCCCCACAGAATGGGGAAAGGGGACCACTACGGACTGAACTGCATACCCCTCAAATTCTATATTGAAGCTCTGACCCTCCATGTGGCTGTATCTGGTGAAGACCTATAAGGAGACGATAAAGAGTAAGTGAGGTCATGAGGGAATGGCTCTGACACGGTAAGATCCTTATTAGTAGAAGCACCAGAGAGCTTGCTCTCTCCTCACGCAAAGAAGAGGTCGTGCAAGCCCAAAGCAAGAAGGTGGCCTGCAAGCCAAGAGAAGAGGCCTGAGAATGAAACTTGTCTTGCTAGCACCTTGGTCTTGAACTTCCCAGCCTTCAGAACTCTGAGAAGTAAATTTCTGTTGTTTAAGCCATGCAGTCTGTGGTATTTTGTTATGGCAGCCCAAGCTGACTAATACAGGGACATACTTTCAGGCACTCTCACACTCCAATGTCAAATGCCACTGTGACAGTAGCTGAGACTTGCCTATGAACTAGGTTGATGAAGTTCAGCACAGGGCACCCCAAAACATGCCACTTTGGTATATTGGTTATTTTGAGCCGAAGGGGCCTGAAAAACAGCAAATTCCAAGACCGCCTTTCTCCAGCTCCCCTTATCTGCCTAAAGACGGACCCTCTGTAAGGAACTCAGTTGTCATAAATCAGCTCCCCGAGAGTTTCATCAACCAGGAAAGATTGGCTCTTACCACAGCAGAGGCTAGAAGTAGACACCACACCCAGACAAACTTTGTCACAAACTATGGTATCTCCCACCTATTCTCCTACAGGCTCATTCATCTCCTTTAAAAATCATTTACTCTCCCTAGTGCTCTACATCCTCTCTCCCCTTCTCTTATTAAGACAGTATATAGGTTCTTGGCTGGGCAAGGTGGCTCACGCCTATAATCCTGGCACTCTGGGAGGCCAAGGCAAGAGGATTGCTTGAGCTCAGCAGTTCGAGACCAGCCTGAGCAAGAGTAAGTCCCCATCTCTACTAAAAAAAGAAAAAATTAGCTGGGTGTGGTGGCACGTGCCTATAGTCCCAGCTACTCAGGAGGCTGAGGCAGGAGGAGTGTCTGAGTCCAGGGATTTGAGGTTGCTGTGAGCTAGGCTGAAGCCACAGCACTCTAGCCCAGTGACAGAGTGAGACTCTGTCTCATTAAAAAAAAAAAAAAAGACAGTACAGAGGTTCTCAAACCTCACTGCTCATTTCGGTATTCAGTTTTTTTCCCCTGTTATGCCCCCATGCATGTAATATTAGAAGTTACATTAAAAATAACTTATTAATTAAGACATTAAAATTTTAAATATTTGAAACTATTAAAAATTACAATTAGAATGTGTACCCCTTTTCTCCTGTTAATCTCCCTGCTGTCAGCTCCTTTCATAGACCCAGAGGTCAAACCTAGGAGGGCAAACAATGTTTCCCTGGCAGGGTGACAAGGTTCTGGCTTCAGGATCTGCTCTTGGCCTAGGAATCATGGGCCCTGAGGTAATTTGCTCCTTGAAATTCTCTTACAAGCTTAAAATACATTAGTGCTTTCTGACAGATTTGGTTTTACAACCTACCTGGTTGTGTTTGGGGAAGAGGTATAGAAAGTGAAGGGTTAAGATTCCCTGGAGGTCATCCTCACAGGCGCTGTGGGGACGCTACACATTGCTTCCCTTCGGGGGCTGTCTCTGTTTCTTACGTTCCTCACCCCTTGCCATTATTCATAATAACTGCACTGTCCAGGCGTTCGGCCATTTTGCTAGCCTTGACATAACTGATTCGTAACTCACTGCCCAGGCTGATATAAATTTGTAGTTTCCTTTATTCAGCACTTTTTGTGGGGTTGAAGAAAAAGGAATCTCTCTAGAAAGTGAGCGATCACCATCCGTGTTGCTGGCAGACTCTGACATTCCTTGTTCACTAAAGATAAGTACAAACTGGACTTCCAACAATTAACAAAAATATTTAAGCAGCTTTTTCTGATCTTGAGTAATAAAAGTTAATCACACACTCTTGAACTTTTTCTTCCCAATTCCTGGAATTTATATAAAGTTTGGAGAGAAACCCAATACCATGATGCATTCTACTAGAGAGTGGTAGTGCTGAAGACTGTCAGGAATACTTTTAAGAAGAAAACTAAGCCAGCATACTCTATTCTGTTATCCCCAGACCCCTCAGCCAGGGCAATGGTGGTGGGGAGCTGGGCGTGGGGCCCTGGAAACTACAACCTGAAGGAAACCAATGGGGAAATGCCTACTGCCCCCTGCTGGTGAAAATGGGTCACTATTTCTGACGACTTTCACAGCCCTAAAAGGCCTCTTTGAAACATTGCATTGAAACCATGGTATCAGCTCCAAAATAACTTTAAACAACTTTAAATATTTAGCTTTTTAAAAATAAAACTGAGCTGTAAAAATCTACTACTTGGGTTTTTTTCTTTAATTATACTCCTCCTTCCCCATCTCCTCAGTTTCCTTTATAATCAGGTAGATAATTAAATCCTAGGACATTCTGCACCGAACAACTATTGACTCACCTTAGTCCTTTTAATTTGTGATGACAGACACATGTATAAAACTTTTCTTAAAGTGTTTCTTTAAGAATATATCTTGAAAGTAATTACATGGGAGGCAGCTGTGGCAGTAGCAAGTGCTAAACTCAGAGCCCTGTGCCACAGTTCAAGTCTCAGGTCTGACGCTTATTTAGCTGTAAGATTTAGGCAAGTCACCCAATCTCATAGACCTCATTTGTGAAAATGTGATGATAATAGTACATAACACACAGGGTTGTTATGAGGATTAAATGAGAGGATTTCAATGAAAGCGTTTCTCCAAGAGCTATAAAATATATAACAACTAAAGGAGTGGGTAAGTATGGCATTGCTCATTTAACAATTATTGGACGGGTATTTTGAGTCAAACACCCTAGAGCATAGTAAGAATTAAACATTAAACTTTAGGTACTCGTCATTGAAATTAGCATGATTACCATGGTTTAATATTTAATTCTTACTGTTCTCTAGGGGACCAGACTCTGTGGAGAATGTAGATTTAGACATTCCCTGACTACTTGAATCCCAAACTAAAGTACACACATAATAATAAAAAAAAAATCTCATAGACATAATGGAAGAGTCACTCCATGAAACATTCTTAGAATGCACTTTCTTCAATAACGGGGCTACCAGTTTTAAATTGGTCCAGTGGGGAGGCTCTCAGGCAATCTCAGCCCTTTGGGAATGATGGAAACATTACATTGAAGGTTTTGTTTGTAGCTTGTGCTTTTGGACCCAAGTTTTTCTGCTATAAAGGGTATATTATTGACAAAAAAAAACCCAACCCTAGAGTTGGAATCCCCAGAAATTCACCCAAATTGTCTGGCTGCTGCAGCCCAACAATTCTTTAGTGCTTTTTAATCAATGGTATATCATCTTTATTTTGGATTTACTTAGAAATCTTTGTCTTTAATACAATTTTGAGCTTTGCGCTGTCCCTATTTAATACACAGGGAATGTTTTGGAATTTAAAAAGAGCTACAAAGCGTCAAACCTAAGATACTAGTTTTTGGTTTTGTTTGTTTGTTTGTAAGAGTGGAGAGATTGTATATCTTCTTTTGCATTTATTCTAGTCCCAGCAGGGTTTTTTTGCTCACATCTCACACAGAGCATACTTAATGTAGTGAATTGATTGGGTTGTATGGTAAACACTGCAGAGAACCTAAGAAAAAAAGTCACAATCAAGGAGGGCAGAAAAAGTCTTTCAAGGATGTACATTTCAAATACTGTGGGGTCTCTGAGTTTCTGGGGGGAAATAAAAACAGTAGTCAGAAAACTAGCTTAGTACCAGCTATAAAGAATGGAATGGCTTCTTTTGACAGTTTTAAGAGGAAGCCAAAAAGCACCAGTTCTTAAAATCATGCCAGCAAAAAGTATACCCTTTTTATTTATAGGGGCATTCATCAGAACTGGACCTTTGTGAGCCTACCTCAGGCTGTGGTCACTTGGTTCAGGCAATTGGTGACTCCTCTGGGAGGACACGTTCGTTTTTAGCAGGATTAAGGACTAAGGAGCACCACTGGGGTGGTGGGCTATCACAGTGATTCCTGATGGAAACCAACCCATGAAAGCTCTGTAAAGAATGGGCTCTGCTGTCTTCCATGCCAGTGAGTGGTACTTGCAGGCAAGACCAGTGGTGAGGCAACACGGATCCACAAACACCTGGTTTATTTATGCTGGCCATGGTGGTGCCAATGGAAGAAACCACAGACAGAGATCCACCCAAGGAATTCCTGAGCTCACAGGCTCACTGTGTCCTCTTTGATCCCAGGCCAAACCATTTTGATATGACCTCCGGTGTTGTCCCGACTGAACCCCATTTCTTCCCCCACTCTTGCAGTTATAGGAATGAAAAAATTGATGATCTCATCCTCTTCATCATGTGTACTTCTCAGAGTGTCTTGCTGACCATGTCACAGTTACCCAATTCTACTGCTTTAAGAAAGTTTATTTCTACCAACAAAATGTAAGTACACATGACCACATATTTATAACTTTTGGGGAACTTCTTAAAAATACGTTTCCCATTCATATTAGTTTATTACATAAAATTTCTCTTTATTTTAGTAAGTTTTCCTAATTTCAAATACTGTCCAACAGATGTTAGTCATAAAAACATACATCATAGTTTTAATATATGTGGAAAAGTAATAAAACCCATTATGACTGTGTATTTACCTTTTGAATGCTATTGAACTTCCAAAAGAGTTTCTCTATACATTCATTAATTGTTTAGAAATAAATATATGATTGAATTTCCCAAATATGTTGGAATTTCATAGTTTAGCATTTCATACAAGAGAAATAATCAGCCAATATTTTTGCCTACTGCTTCCATGAAGATTTCATTTATCTTAGAAATGATTAATATAGAGTGACTATAAATAGTAGAAGTTTAAATAGAATACTTTATACATTTTCTGTTTGTTTTTTTTCCTGTTGAGTTTATTAGACTTTACAATGTTGTAAAAAAAAAAAAAACCCTCAGCCTAGAATTTTTTTAATCAAATTTTTCTTCCATTTGCAGGAAGAAACAATTATTCAGAAGCCTTGTAGATTAGTCATTTCTTAAGAAGTTAGATCATTCAGTACTGCATCTTAGCCAACTCTCCAAGGTCAGCAAAATGCTATGGCATGTTCTGTTTGATGGCCCCAGGCAAAAAGCCACAGCATTCTCACTATTAATATCTTCTGACCTTTCGACTTACAAATAGAAGCATCCTTGTGGCCATTTATTTTCTGTATATTACTGAAAAACTAAGGATCTAGGGCTTAAGAAAAGAAGTATTTAATTTAATTGGTTTTTAGCCATAATCCTGGGCTTTTATATAATAAATGGACTATTTATTCATTTTATAAAATTTTCTTAGACACCAATTATGTGCAAGCTACCATGTCAGGCCTCAGGGAAACAAAGATGAATCAGTCAGATGTGTGTATGGTCCAATTGGGAAGAAGAAATAGAGCAATATACTACAGTGCAGGGTAAAAGAAAGAAGTGCCACAAGGGAAGTATAGACGAGATGATTTGGAGGTTCAGAAAAGAGAGATTATTAAATTTCTTGGGCTGGCAGAGGAGGGGAGGGAATTGGTGATTAATCTGAGAAGGAGGTGACATTTGAACTTGCCCTTGATGGACAGAATTTAAACACTTAGAGAGGAGATGGAAGTGTAGACATTTCAGATTGAGCGATCAGATGATTAGGGGCATGAAGCTCAGAAAATATAGGGTAGTAAAACAGGCTCAAGGAGTTCAGTTTGGCCAGTTTGGTGTATGAATGAAACATTGTGGAAAATAAAATTGGAAAACTAGTTAGAGACCAAATCTACAGGGCTATTACTGCCAGATGATAGAATGTAGGTCCTATTTTACAGACAATGGGGGCCCACTGAAGGGGGCACCACCCTGGGCTTGTGCTTCAGGGAGTGTTGGACTGAACTGGAAAGGGGGTGGTGCCTGGAAGTGAGAACAGAACCCGTTGAGCATGTTCTACATCAGTCCAGTAAGATACAGCTTAGGTTTTCTCGGAAACAAAGCTGGAAGCAGGGATAAAAGTGTGCTATTTTGTCTGGGAAGTAGAACCCAGGGCAGCGAGGCTGAGGAAAGAAGAAAGAAGGGAAGTGAGGATACGGAGACAGTAATGCCTGACAGAGCTGGCCTCTGTGTCGTGACGCACCGTGCTGGAGAGGCACAGGGAGCTGCTCAGCCGGTGTGTCCCCTGGCGTGCGGGACATCTTGCAATGGGGTACAAGGAGATACCATGCTTTTAGTACTCTCTGGGAAGAATAAAGGAGAAGGAGTTTATCTTCCCACCTACCTTCCATTGCCTGTTTCTTGTGAGTCAAAATTTGCCCCAGTAGGTAGTACCTCCCTCACATTTCCAAGTGACATCATGTGAACGTCCTAACTACTGGGGACGTCAGATCCTAAACCTGATGTATGGTGCTGGTGTTTCACCCAAGTCTGGAAGTGACAAGAAGAGCAAAAAACTCTAGGTGAGTGACAGTTGGCTTGGCATTGTGTATATGAGAGTCTGTGTATGAGTGTGTGTGAGTGTGTGTATGTGTGTGTGTGTAGCTGAGAGTGAGAAGTTAAGGGGACTTCCAAGACAAGTCACCAGTCAGTCCCAGCCAGGTGAACTGTGCTCAGCAGGCATGGTAACTGAGTAGTTAAAGGTCCTAGAAGTGGGCAGTGGCTGCAGTGTCTCAGGAGGCACATGAGTTTTGTGTTGAGATAGTGATTCGAGAGAAGAGGAGAACCCTTCATACCACAGTTAGGGAATAATTCTTTTGGTCAGCAATCATGCACTTGGCATTTAATTCTTTTCTCTGCAACATTATTTAGTAAATCACCTCCTCAAGACTGAGAACCATTGGCTTAAAAATATTTCTGTGTATTATCTGAGTTAGTAGGTTTTAGTATCACATTTCTTCCGTTCCAATTCTATGACCTGTCATCATAAAGTTTTGGCCAATGTGGCTCAGTCTTTGGAAGAGTAATATCAGGTTCTGCATTATTAAGTAACGTCTACCATCTGAGGATGGCACTATAAACACCAGTCTGGACATGACAGAGCACGCTTAGCCCACTTATTTGGAACCGCATGGAAGATAAGGTCACAACAAAGTGCCCTCTGCCCCTAAGAAAGAATTCTCAACTGCAAATCACTTTTGAGTACCAGTGCTGAAACGCAGTAATTTATTCTCAAGGCTGAAAAAGGAAAGGAGGTCTTTTTCCTACTTTGTGTGTGTGTGTGTGTGTGCATATGTGTGTGTTTTACTACCCAAAGCCAATGCTAGCCAAATTTATCCTTCATTTTTTCTTGGATTTTTTTCCCTTAATCTAAAACAGACTTGGTGCACTGAAGAAAGAATTAGAATTGTGTTCAAATAGTCAGGCTTCAAGTGACTTCTGCCTCTGTATGAAGCAAATAGTCAGTAACAACTTGCATCAAAACTCAGCCTCCTCGACTATAAAAGGAGGATAATGATACACACCCTGCCAACCTCGGGGATGTTTCTAAGGACAAAATGAGACAGAGTTCTGAAAATGCTAAAATGCTTTCCAAAGCAGAGTTATTGTGCTTTCCACAGCGTCAAAGCCAGTCTTCTATAACTGGGCTAAGTCAAGGCAGGGACTGGACCTGATGACAGAGACCAGCTTGAGGGCTGGAAAAAGAAGAAAATGCCTCAAATCTCTGCTTCACTTACAGTGTAGAAATTGCCTGTACCACAGTGCACCGGGTAGGGTTAAATTGATCTCAGATATTTCAGGAATTTTTAATGCCTTTCTAAGAGACAAGGGCAATCCTTCATCTACCAAAAGCAATGCTGCTAACTTACTATCTGTGGGTTTCCTCAGTGCTTTGAAGATTTCCCTAGCACAATTTGACTTATTTGCCTTTGATTTCAAATTCCTACTTAATCCCTTATAATATGTACAATCTTGAGCTGCTGGAGCTGTTTTTAACTCATCTGAACCTCAGTTTCCTCATCTATAAATTGTGGATAAGAAGACCTTATTGTAAAATTGTTTAAAAATTTAGAAATAATAGTTCTAACATTAGTATAGTACCTGATACATGGAAGGCATTCAATAAATGTCAGCTAAGATTATTTATTCTTATTGTTTTTAGCATAAGATACTAGAATGAACAACAGCTTTTGAAACCAGAAAATCCTGCATTTAAGTCAGCTCTGAATTTTATAAGAAGTGTAACCCTGAGCAACTTAAGAAAATTTTTCGAAGCTGAATTTTGAGTTAATGATAGATGCTTTCAGGATGTGATTGTGAGAATTTCAGAGGTATCTGTAGTGGGTTGAACAGTGATCTCCTAAAAGATATATCCATGTCCTAAGCCTGGAACATGTGAATGTGACATTATTTGGAAAAAGGGTCTTTGCAAATGTAATTAAGTTAAGAATCCCGAGATGAGATCGTCCTGGATTATCTGGGTGGGTCTCAAATCCAATAATAACTGTCTAAGAGACAGAAGAATAGAAGACATAACGAAGTGGAGAAGGCAATGTGACCACAGAGCCAGAGGCTGGAGTGATGCAGCCACAAGCCAAGGAACACTTGGAGCCACTAGAAGCTGGAAGGGGCCAGGAAGGATTTTTTCCCAGAGAAGGGGCCTGACTCTGCTGACAACTTAACTTCAGATTTGTAGATTCTAGAACTGTCAGAGAATAAATTTCTATTGTTTTAAGCCACCAGGTTTGTGGTAATTTGTTCTATAATAGCAGCCCTAGGAAATTAATGCAGCATTTAATACGGAGTGCTTGGTATGATGCTGGCATGTGACAAATACTCAGCAAAGTGTAGGCCTATAGTGGGTTCCCTACGTGTCCTCACTAGCTCCTCAATGAGTAAATATAATACCTGTATAAATCCATGGGCAGCCACCTGAGAGTCTGTCTCCAGGGAGTAGGGGCTATAATTAGCTCCAGCCTGCGCTGAGGGAGAAGCCTGATCTCAGTTTGGTTAGCACCATCCGTGAGGCTCTCGTGTTTTATAGCAGCACACATCCCGTCTCATTATGCATTGAAGAGTTTGTTCTCCTAATACTCTCACTGCCCCAGAGGTTTAGAATTTAAAAATAACATCAACAAATCTCTGTTCAAAGGAATGAACAACACACTTAAAGGTTCTTCTTTTACAATAGCCTGTCTCTTCCTGAAGTGTTATAAAAATTCAGGGAGAAACTTCACCTGGTTGTGGAAGATAAAAGGATAGCAACTAAAACAGGCAGTCAGACCAAGGCAGAGGAGCAGCCTGTTGTCTCTGGGTTGAAATGAATGCTAAAAGAAATCCCTCTAAAGAGGGGTGCGTGGGTGCGTGTTAACAGACTTCAGAAGCCTATGATTCTGAGTTTAGCCTCCTGAATGAAGCAGGACATTTGACATACTGCCCCCAGGGGCTGCTGTCTTCGGTGTGACGCTGTTGGAGCCAAGTATCTGTCTGTGATGGGGTCCAGAATTTACACACCATAGAGGAGATGGCGCAAACATGTGGAGCTTTTTTTTTTTTTAAGTTTCTATAATGGACTCCAACTTCCTTATGAATCCTTGTCCTGTAGGGAAATGATATTAGCAAACCTTTGCGTGGTGATTGTTCTGTGTGCCGGGCACTCTTCTAAGCACTGGAGACACACGAACCATTTCGTTCTCTTACATCCTAAGAGGAGTACTATCAGGATCCCCATTTAGCAGACGAGCAACAAGTGACAGAGATTTAAGTAAATTTCCCACAGCCACACAGATAGCAAATGGAGCCAATTCAAACGCAGGCATCTGACTCAAGACTTCATGCTCTTTGTCACTATGCTAAACTGTGAAAAATAAAATTAAGCTTGCCAATTAAAATTATCTATCCATCTCAGATTTAAACTTTCATATGAAATCAATTTCTTTTGGGTAAATGTTCAGTCAAGTCCTCCCACCTCTGGGAGAGGGGCTTCTGGTAGCCATGCTGGTCCAGGGGCATCTGGCGGACATCTACCGCTGGGAAGCCCTGTGGTCTGCTCCCTGTTGGTCTCCTTAGCTGGCTGGTCTCTGGAACTGACAGTGTCTGCAGATGGCTCTCTCATGCCACATGAGAGTGGTCATGCATGTCCAGCAGGGCACCTCTTCTGCAGCCTGCTGGTGTTGAGGGTCCTGTGGGGGTATGTCCATACCCCACCCAACCATCCACTCCCTTGGCCTGGTCACTGAGTCTCTTCAACCAGCTGAGCAGGCTTTTGGTCTTCTCTAAGCCCACCAGAAACCTAGGAATCCTCGCAAAGCCAATTTCACCTCCCAGGGATTGGAAAGGACTACATTTGTCCTTTCCCAACTCTCATTGTCCTTTCTAGACTCTCATCACACTATCAAGCCATTTCCAAACCATCACCAGATGCTGTTCCAACAGAGCCTACAGTTTTCTCAGTCTGCACTCAGGGAAGATGAAATATAAACGTTACAACTCAGATGTGCAAAAAATTGTAGCTCTCTCTTATTTTCCATTATGTATCACAACTTGCTATGGATACCCATTCCCATTTGGTAGCAGAGACAATTTAAGAAAACTTAAATCTTGGTCTTTTCTGCTTTTAGGAAACTCTCTTTCAGTTTAACTTATTCTTTTGGAGACAAATATTCAGTCAATTCAAAGTTTAATCCCCTATCAGTGCTGATTTTTCCAAATCCCTTTTCCTTCCCAAGATGGCCACTAGTGAGTGAAGGAGGGTGGAAGAGGGAGCTCTGGTCTTCCGGGTAGCCAGTTTTTGTTGGTCTGGTCTCTGAGTGCCCTCTGCTGGTGTCCACCAGGGTGTGGGTAATCCTGCTTGGTCTCTAGGGGATTCTGCTGGAGCCCATCGCTAGACTCTGGGGTCCCTGTCACTTGCCTCCAGGTATGAAACCTCCTCCCTTTGTGACCTCCTTGTCTTGTCCTAGGCACTGCAGATTCGTTGTTTTATTATATCAAAACTTCTGTGTATCCACCCCTTTCAGGTTCATGTGGAACCCTGGGGTTCTCCTATATACCACATGGAGATGCTGAGGACCAGTATTAAAGAAAAATTATTCTGACACTTGTTAAAAGGGTAAGGAAGAATTTGTTCAGGGAAGGATTGTGTGTACTGCAATAGGAGAAAAACATTAGATTCAACTCTGAGTACAGCAAAGATAGCTGGGATTTATAGCCAATGAGCAAAGTGAAGGAATCTGTGGATGGAAAACTACTAAGAAGAGATATTTTAAGGGTAGGGGGATTCTGGATAAACAGGCCTAATAGGGTTCTTGCTAAAGGAAGGCCAAGAACTTATACATCAAGAGTGAGGGATGAGGAACTTGATGAGATATTGAAGGTAGGGGATGATTTAGCAAGATTCTTTGCTAAGACTGGGCTGGGTAGCCCAAAGATAGGATGGGGGCCAAGGTCAAGGCCTAGTTTAAAAGATGGCTCTGAGAAGCCTCGCCACGTTTGGTCAAAGATGGAATATTCGTTACTAGGCACCATCTCAGGCCAATCTATCTGGACATCATCATCAGCTCAAACATTCTTGGACTCTCTTGCCCCTAAACTTCATGGTTTTTTATCATCCTCCTCTTTTTCACCCTTTGGCTGAGGCCCAGAGGGTTGGAGGTGCCTTTCCAGAGACCCAAACAGCATCCTCAACCTGATCGAATTGCTTCCAAATTTCTTTACTTCTTCTCACAGAGAAAGACGTTCTACTGCTTCTTCCTATCTGGTAGAAACCTATTTTTTTCTTTTCTTTCTTTTTTTTTTTTTGTCGTCTGTCCTCTCTATACTATGCTTAAAGGCAAACTCTAATCCAACTTGGCTTTCGGTATGTGAAAGAGAAGTCTGACAGTAAAAGAAGAATTCTTTTTCTCTCTTAGTAAAGGCTAGCTTTCAATGCTATTGTCTTTCTTTGGATTTGAATTTTACTTAGAGGTCAAAAAATAAATATTGACACTTTCTTTTCTTTTATACTCCAACAGTCCTGATCATTTCTTACATAATAGACATCTCTAACTGAATGAGGAAGGTTACTCAAAAGAAAGTACAAAAAAGACAAATATGTCAAAACTACATTATTCCCATTGCAAATCTATAGTTTACTGGGTCTACACTTTGCCCCTCCCCTCCCTATTCTCCTCGTAGAGATATAATTATGCATATAGTTCTGGTAGTCTGAAAGACATTTGGAGAATTCCACTTTTTTTCTCCACAACACAGTGATGAAAATTGAGGAAGATACTATAGATTGGTTCACTCAACACCCTTTCCAACCCTCTCCTAGTCTGCCTTTCTATACTACTTCAGGCTAGTAAACAAAATAACTGCATTCCCATGCTCATCAATTGGAGGAACCAACATTGTTAAAATTTCTATACTGCCCAAAGTGATTTACAGATGCAATGCAATTCCCAACAAAATACAAACATCATTTTTCACAGAATTAGAAAAAATAGTCCTAAATTCCATATGGAATTTAAAAAAAAACAAATAGTCAAAGCAATCCTAAGCAAAAATAACAAATCTGGATAAATCACATTATCCAACTTCAAATTATACTGTAAGTCCATAGTAACTGAAATATCAAGGTATTGGTATGCAAGTAGACACATAAATCAATGGAACAGGATAGAAAACCTTGAAATAAAACCATACACCTACAATCAACTGATCTTTGACAAAACAGACAAAAACATACAGTGGCAAAGGACCCCTTAGTCAATAAATGGTGCTGGAAAAATTGGAGAGCCACATGCAGAAGAATGAAACTGGATCCCTGTCTCTCACCATACACAAAAATTAACTCAAGGTAGATTAAAGACTTAAATGTAAGGCCTGAAACCAAAAAAATTCTAGAAGAAAACTTAGGGAAAACTCTTCTGGACATTGACCTAGGCAAAGAATTTTTGACTAAGACGCCAAAAGCAAATACAAAAAACTCCAAAAATAAACAAATTACACTTAATTAAACTAAAAATTTCTGCACAGCAAAAGAAATAATCAACAGAATAAACATACAACCTACTGAATGGGAGAAAATATTCACAAACCATACATCTGACAAAGTTCTAATATCCAGAATTGACAAGGAACTCAAACAAATTAGCAAGAAAAAACCAAATAACCCGAATAAAAAGTGTGCAAAAGAAGTGAACCGACATTTTTCAAAAGAAGATATACAAATGGCCAACAAACATATGAAAAATACTCAACATTACTAATCATCAGGAAAATGCAAATTAAAACCACAACGAGATAGCACCTTACCCTTGTTAGAATGGCCATTATTAAAAAGTTGAAAAACAACAGTTATTGGCACACATGTAGTGAAAAGGGAAAGCTTATACATTCTTGGAGGGAATGTAAATTAGTACAACTTCTAAGGAACACTACAAAGATTCCTTAGAGAAGTAAAAGTAATCCTACCATATGATCCAGCAATCCCAGTAGCGGGATTTCTTCTTTTACCCAAAGGAAAAGAAGTCATTATATCAAAAAGACCCATGTTTATAACAGTACAATTCAAAATGGCAAAGATATGAAACTAACCTAAGTGCCCATCAACTGATGAGTGGGTAAAGAAAATATGGCATATATATATACATATATATATATGCAGTAGTATATGGAATACTACTCAGCTATTAAAAAGAATGAAATAATGTCTTTTGCAGCAACGTGGATGGAATTGGAGACCATTATTCTAAGTGAAGTAATCCAGGATCTAAAAATGAAATACTGCATGTTCTCACTTATAAGTGGGAGCTAACAATGGGTAGGCATGATCATATAGAGTGACTTAATGGACATTAGGGACTCAGAAGGCAGAGGTTGGGAGGGAGTGCAGGATGAAAAATTACCTACTGGGTACAATGTACACTATTATTCAGATGACAGGTAAATTAAAAGCCTTGACTTCTAAAAAAAATAAATAACCTACATTTCCCAGACTTTCATGTAGTTAGGATTCTGCATGTGACCTACGTTCTATTGTCCCCCATCCCAAATCCCCCAACTGGCAAATTGGAGGTAGAAATGAGTAACTTGAGGCAGTGGCTATACTCTCAGGGAGACAGGCTTTTCAAATAAACACGGTAGAAGCAGCATTTGGCTTTTCCTGGGGTAGCTGTGGAAGCATGTCTGCCATCCAGTTCCTAACATCACAGGTCCCTCTAAAAGCAATCCCATGGTGTAGTCGGGCAATTCTTCTGGATTTGTTATACTTGCCTGATCTGTTCTCAGTTATGGAAGCTTCCAAGACTGGTTCTGTTCAGAGATTCTGTGAACTAGCTAATACTCTTTAATATATTCTTTCCTGCTTAGACTGACTCTAGTGGAGCCTGTTGTCTGCAACTCAGAACCCTGACCAATGCAGTAACCCTCTCTCCATTACTGTGTTTCTATCTCCTCTCACAACATAAACAAATCTATGAGCAGGAAATACTACAAAACTAGACAGTTCTCTGTCCTAGTCAAGGCTATCTTGGCTTTAAATAAAAGACATCAATTTGAGCTATCTTTTACTTAAAAGGAAAATTCTCTAGGATACTAAGAGCTGCATAGTGCTCTGGGAACTGGAACACCCTTGGGAGACAGGGAAGTATCTCTCTTTTCCTCTCTCTTTCATGCTTCTCCATGCAAAGTTCCGGAGTTTATATCACTTACATTTCAGCCACAAGTGCAGACTCTTTCTCAATGACATTCTTGAATTTCTTTCAAATTCTTGAAAGAAAGATCAAGCCTGGTAGGAGTCAGGTTGTCATAAAGAAAGTGGCTCTGCTTATAATAGATTTCTTCCATTTCTGGAGGATTTCTGACTTTATTGAGAAAATAATGCGTACTTGAACCTCCATAATTTGAACGCACTGAGAGAAGAGATGAGAGGTAAATGAGGGTTTACCAGAACAGTGCAGTGTGCGAGAGCTAGTTACAGAATCAAGAGAGTGGATCATGTATATTGTCACTTCTGTGTGATCACAATGTCAATCAATCCAGCCTGTATTTAAAGGAAGGATAACAACTAAGATTAGTGTGAATGAAATGAATGAAAACCATCACAAGTCCGTGGGCCTCAGAAGTTGCATGGTAATATGTCATAAGCACTATATTTTCTTTGTCGCATAAGATGCTAAACCTAGGGGATGAAGCCATTTTAGTAAACTCCTTCATTTTCTGAACTACTGATTTTAGACAAAATTCCTCTTATAAGTACTCAACATTTTGAAAACAAATGCTTATTTTGAAGTTGTTATTCTATAAGAATTATGTGCTCACATTTAAATTATCACAGGCTTTTAATAACGAGGCTCAAGGGTGGTTATATTTTCTTAGTCGTCTTAGAATTAAGGGACGGAGGGGGCCAGCTGGAGCAAAGAGTTCCTCTTCCTGAAACCTTTGTTAGAAGCAGTCAAACTTCAGGCAGCTTCAGCCATCCATGGATACCTTGCATTTACATCGCAGCTGGCAGTGTCCAAAGGGCTTCACTAGTGGTGCACGAGTTACAGCCTTGAATCAACTGAGGAAGTGGAATCAATCAGCGCTCAGTCTATTATAGACCGGCTCGTGGCCTCCAGCCTGTGGTCTCTCTGAGCTTCAATCTCCTCAATTATAAAATAAGGACATTACATAAACCATCTCAATATCCCTTCCAAGCCTAGGATTCAGCGGTCTTGCCCTCCTAGCAACCGCCTGATACAACACCGCCACTCTGGCAACCGCGCAGAGCTAGGGAAGCTTGGCAAGCGGAAGAACGTGTTTATGGGCTCAGAGCATGGTTAAAGCTGACGCGAGTCGTTCAGACAAAGCAAAAAGCCAGCCACTTTTCAGAATACTCTTTGTAATGTGTATGCAATTGACTTCCTAAAAAAAGACAGAGTATTTTCACGGCTGGTGTGAGTCCAAACTTGACATAGTTACAGGCAGTGCGTCTGGCTATTTTAAAGTGCTAAGAAGTTTAGTGACAAGTGCTCTTCCGTTTCTTCTTTTTTAGAATTATTAGACTTTGGGGGTGAGGAGAGGATGTGGGGGGAAGCTTGAGTCATCCTTTCGAGGGCTTTTTCTTACTTTGGCACACGGATAGTTCTCCAAGAGGGAAAAAGAGATTTTTTTCCCACCGTCTAGTTTTCCAGGAACAGGAAATTCATAGCAAAACATTTCCCTTTGTTTTGAGGTAGTCACAACACTACAACGCCCAAGGGCCCACAGTGAGAAAGTCGTCTATAGATCTTTGCGTTTTAGCCAGAATTCCTCGCTATATACGGTTTATTCGAAACATACACACACATCCCCTAAAGTCATACATCTAAATTCACACGCATAGAGGAAATTTAAATGCAAATATCTTTTCATATACCTATATATGCATACTAAAAGCAAGTTTATATAACAAGATTAGTCACAAATATGTAGTATGAAAATTCTGATCTTGTTCAAGTTACCCTAATAACACAGTACAATGACTGCCAACCAGAGACCTGTGGCAGTTTGGTATGTCAGAGGAAGCTGTATAAATGTACTAGCAAAGTTGGAACAGTGTGCAAATTATTTTGGTGACACCTGAGTATGAAGGCTGTTCTTATGACATACATCAGATGCACCATGGAGCTCAGGGCAGAAGCAACATGATGCTGGGATGGACATGAGGTGGTGGTGACATCAAACCAGAATTAAAAAAAGGTGTTTACTGTAACAAGGGAGCAGTTGCCTTCAGAGGCCTGAAGAGAATAAGTCAGATCAATACAATATCTTACTCAACAGTAACAAAGTGATAAAATACAACTAGTCTAAGAAATGATTGTTTTATAATTGTTGCTGACTCGTTAATTTTCAATTTCATTCAGTGTACTGACAAAAGCCCTAACACTTGCAAGTATGTTGTAAACACAAAAACAGTAAGAACCATCGCTTAAAGAAAGCATTTGGGGTTTGGTCCTGACTTTCCTACAGCACCCAAACATCAACACCCCTTCTCCTCCTTCATGTCCCATGGGGCCGCTGAGCCAACCCAGGTGCATTCTGATGTTGTGGGGGTCATGGAACAAGGCTCTGCAGGGGAGGGGTTGAATGTCCACTGACGAGGTAGGCACTGGGAAGCCAATATCTCCCAGAGAGTGACAAAGTGGTAGAGACTGAAGATTTCCTCCAGTGGAGGCAGAACAGGGTGAACAGCTGGATCTTGCAAACCAGGTCACCTGTTTTTATGTTACCCTTAGCATCTATTTCCCTTTTGTTATTCCAAACCTTTTGATGCCTAAAAATTTTGTTTAAAAGTTCCAGTTTGGTCCCAGCCGTGCTGTGTGTTTTGAAGAATTAAAGAGACAGTTGAGTCACCTGTGGGTTTGAGTATTGTTAGAGTGTCCCCTACAGGGATTGGTGTGGCGCCAACAGCACAAGAAGTAAGAAGTCCCCAAGGGGAAGAGGAATCCTGGGAACAAATGCTGGCCGTGACGCTTAGCTGTCCCTCCCAAGGTGCAGAGTCCTTCATCATTGCTAAGCCTTGGTGGATTAGCAATCAAAAGGCTTCAATTTTACCGCACGGTCTTGTAGGCTCTTTTGAGCACGTGTGAAGAAGGAAAGGTCATGAGTTGGTAAGTTTGGCATTATAGGAAAGCCTGGACCAAAGCTAAAATGTTATCACAACAATGATTAACAAATCCTCAGCATGAGACCCTGAGAGAGGTTAAATTACTGAAGGAACATTCATTTATTCATGTTGAACTCTGGCAATTATTTATAGATCTTGAATTTAGTCCATCATCTGGAAGTGTCATTTGTCAATTTTTTAGCTCTTAAATTAAGAAGGATGTTTAATAGGGACAAACGCTAATATTTCCTAATTCAAGACTATTAAATTCCTCAGCTTAAATTCTTTTATTAAGTGTCTGAGTGTTGCTTGTGAAAAAAGCTGGCTGTAATTCCTAATACTGAGTAAAGCCTAGTAGGATTTTTGTCTAAGGGTATAAGAAAGGAAGCCAAAATGAAATAGAGGAATGAGATGAGAATGCAGATTAAGATGTTACTTTCTTAAAAACCAACAAGGGTGACCCAAAAAACCACAACTGGTTGTCTAGCAAGACCATGGCATTGAATCACATAGCCATATAGGCCAGGCCAGAACTTAAATTTCTCAGAAAACCACTGAGTCACACACATTGATCTATAAATTCTTCTGTCCTTAACAAGTTTGAAGCAATATCCTCCCAACAGCAAACAGTAGCGTTTATCACAGTGTTCTAATCCTAGTCATGCTCATCAATGCTTTTAACGTTACATGATGATGTATAATCTTTATGTAGGGGCTAGGTTGATAATAAAAATCCATAAAATGCATGTCTGTGTATTAGCTCCTAAATTATAACTGATATTTATTCTAAAAGGTGGAATCTCAGCCGGGCGTGGTGGCTCACGGCTGTAATCCTAGCACTCTGGGAGGCTGAAGCGGGCAGATCGCTCAAGGTCAGGAATTCGAAAACAGCCTGAGCAACTCAGAGCGAGACCCTGTCTCTACTAAAAATAGAAATTAATTGGCCAACTAAAAATATATAGAAAAAATTAGCCAGGCATGGTGGCGCATGCCTGTAGTCCCAGCTACTTGGGAGGCTGAGACAGGAGGATCGCTTGAGCCCAGGAGTTTGAGGTTGCTGTGAGCTAGGCTGACACCACGGCACTCTAGCCTGGGCAACAGAGTGAGACTCTGTCTCAAGAAAAATAAATAAATAAATAAATAAAATAAAAAGGTGGAATCTTTCCTTCTCCTAAACTTACCCCTCCCAAGATACAAAAAATTTCAATTTGAGAGATTAGAACTTTTTGAAAATCATGAGGAAATATCATAATGTATAAATTATAACTACCAATACTCAAAATGAGTCAAGAAATCAAAAACATTGCAAATATGTACCATTAAAATCATGCCACCCTAAGTCAACTATATGTAATTGTTGCTTGTATGTTGAGATTATTTCCACTATTAATAATAATGGGTCAATGCAATTCCATTCTTATTATTATTAGGGAAAATAATCTCAACATACTTTTTTGGGGCCCTAGATGATCCACAACACACATTTTAAAGATAGTTAAAGCCATGTTTAAATGAGTGGGAACTGAATCAGTGGTCATGGCCCCATTAGCATGCAGCTTCATCAGCTGAGCTCAGCTGGAGACTCGCCTGCGTTGACCAGGCTGGTAAGCAGGGGAGGCCCGCAAGCCAGCCTCATCCTGTGTAGGTCAACACCCTCTTTCAGACTGCATTGGATAATTTGCAGCATTCCTACCTTAACTTGTATTCAAACATTGTTTGTTAACAGATGATATTACCTTTCTTTCTTCTTGAAGTGTAAGCAGTATATCCATTGATAGGGTGGGTGAATGGACTAGCAAACAGAAATTTAAGGACTCAAAATTATTTGTTGTTACAGCTGGAAGAAATTGAGTCAGTCCAACATCAATACTCTACAGATGAGAAAACTGCAGTGTAAAGAGGTTAAGTCCCTTGCCCAAGGTCATGGAGTTATTAAGTGTTGGAGCTGGGACTAGAATTACATCTTCTGTTCCTGAGCTGGTCTCCACGGTGAAGGCTGCTGGACTTCACACTGGTATGTTGAGGGAAAGAGTTGCAAGGGTAGGAAGAAAGAAGCTTTGATTTCCCAAATGGCTCAAAACTTCTTTTAAAAAGTGATTTTTATTGGTGTGACTGGGAGGACTGCCCTGGCGAGTCTCTGTTGTCTGACCTCCTCTATGTAGACCCACTCTGTGGCCAAGGGAGCTGGGGACCCTGGCTGCCCAGAGGGCCGACATCTGGACAGGCCACAGAAAAGTCTCTCTCAGGCTCAGGCTACTGCAATCACACATCCACCCAGCGCTGGCATTCAGAATTCCTGTCTACTGGTGAGGCTCAAAGGCCAGCTGTAGTACCAGATCAGGTCTTGGAGGTCCCCACAGTGTTGGACCTAAGTCTTTAGTTGATGGATTTTGAGGGGATCAGTGAGGGGGTCCTAGAAGCAAAGGCTGAGGTACTCCTGGGGTGGTGGTAGGGCACTCAGTGGGTCTCAGGCAGAGATTTACCAACTGGTAGATATTTCAATATTTAACAACTAGTACGTTTTTACCAGCTGTTACAGCAGTCCTGAGATCAACCCTGCATATGCCTATTGCAGATGAAATACCCTTAATGAGATACTCAGTTTAGAAATTTCCTAAGGAATAAACTCAGTACTGTGTGTTCCTGTATGTACTATTACCCCAAGTATGGGATGTACCCAAGGACTTGAGGCCCAGAATGACTCATAGCGTGTAGGCCCCAAATCCATCCCAACACCTCATTTATAGGCCCCATAACCCCTCCCTCCACCAGTCCACCCATCCCTTCAACACACACACACACACACACACAGCAAACATCACAAGCAGTTTTCAAAAGGAAGTTACAAAAGGACATGGGTCTAAGGGTATATGCACTTAAGGGCCCTTGATTTCTGTATGAGTCTCTTTGTCCTCTCCTCCTCAGCTGTCTCCCTCATCCCCTCAAAGAGGTGTGGGTTCTAGGAATGGCTGTGTCCAGCAGACCATTTTTGCATCTAGTCAAGATCAAGCAACGAACTCAAAGAACATTATCTGATAAAATGTACTTTGGTCTGGATTTGCTAGAAGAGCTCTTTGGACTTGCCTAGAGCTCACTCAGTGACTGAACCTTCTCTCATTTAGCTTTTGTGTTTCCTGGACAGAACCCAAGAGGAAGATAGAATTCAAGTGGGGTTAAACAAGGTCACTCTAGCCTGAATGATGGACAGCAATACCTAGCCCCAAAAAGGTACCTGTTTTTCAGGGTGGCGTGATCAGGATTAGGCAAGAATCTTGCAAGCCATTTTTTTACAAGGAGGCCAACAAGATCACAGAAGGCAATACCCAGTTTGCTCAGAGACAAGCTGTTTCCTAATCAAGTTTTCTTACACTCAGAACTATGGAAACATTTTCAAAGGTATTATTCTCGGCAGGCTTCCAGTAATTCAACATTTCCAGACTTATCCAAATGGCTTCTGAAATATTTGCTGTTTGTTGAGAGCAGCTTTCAGGATGAGGTAATTAAAAGAAACCTATCAATTGGAAATTTTTTTTTTCCGTGAGTAAATAACGTTGACATACTGTTCAAATAAACCCACAATTTACTGCAATCTGTTTTTAGACAAACCCTCCACTTTAACCCCCAAATGGGAAAAACGAAGAGACTTTCCTCTTCTCATTTAATCAAGAACACATGTTGAAAGATAATACCGGAGGCTGACTCCGGGATGCGTTCTGCTCTTCCTCTGACAGCCATGCAGTGAGTTCACCAGGCAGCCTCAACACATCAGGACAGCAAACGCCACCATAAATCTCCCGCTCGGAGGAGGTCACTTCAGAAAAATCGCCCGCTGCTCAAATAAGCACGGGCTCTGCTGAGGCCCACCGAGGGGGCAAACGCCAACTGTGATCAACGCCAGCAGGTATGCACCAAACTGAGGCCAATCCAGGCAACGCAGGGAGAAGGGAGCTGGGGAGGAAGCAGGTGTGTGCGCGTGTGTGTTTACACACAACCTCGCTGGCCCAGCATGTCCTGGCTGGGAGAGAACGAGCAACTGCATCACAAGAGTAGTCTGTCCCCCTTGGGAGGCACCAATTTTCATTAAACCTGAGAGTACACACAGTGGCGGGAGGCCAAAACAGTCCTCAAAACTGAGGCTTTAAAGACATCTGTTAGGAGCTTTGAGATGAGAGAGAGAGAGAGAGAGAGAGAGAGAGAGAGAGAGAGAGAGAGAGAGAGAGAACTCATAGTCTAGTACTTTTCATTTCCAAACCGTGAGTCATAAAAGGAGTACGTAAATCCCAATCGCTGAATACGCTGACCTGAGTCTGGGTTTACTAGCACCTGAAGTCCATTTCACGGGAATTAGGTTTAAATATCAACCTGATCGTGAAGCTTGAAAAGCTTTTCTCCCATCTCAGGATGCCAGGAGTCTTTTGGAACCTGCGATGGAGTTTTCTGACAGCAAAGGTTTACAGGAGCATAAAAGAAATTATGGAGATTTCCCCACCAGGCGTAAGGATGTGATCACTATGGGCACCTGTGGGCCCAGGCAGGTTACCCGCCAATATCCCTTTAAACACCAAATTATGGACTATTAGGCCACTGCTTCAAGGCTTCCACAAATGTGAAACCTTGACAAATTCCCAAATAAAAGCCACAAAACCAATCATTTTTTAAACCTGCATGAGTGACACCAAGAAAATTACCGCAGTGTGGCAGGTCACTGTGAAATAAAGCTGCCATAAAGAAGCTTATGACGCTGTCATGGAAAAGGCAATTAGAAGGTTACTTTCTCTCAGGTCTAAGATTGGTTCTTGTTCTTCCTACAGCTCCCTGCCTTCCACCTCCCTGCTGCAAAATGGATCAATCTATAATAAGTAGTAGTTATATATCATAAGGCAGCAATTCCTTTTAGTTGTTCCACTATAAAAAAAGCATCCAGATTTAGAACGTGACAGGAACCAGTATCGCCTGCCCCCCAGAGCCGGCAGAAAGCCTGTGTGTGTCATTCAGCCAGCATGGAGTCTGGGTGTTTTAAAAGCTTTAATTTGAAGGGGATAAAAAACCTGGGCATTAAGCAATTTGGCTGTGGATATTTAATGCATCAGCCATGCTATAGAACTGGAGTCCCCTATTTAAATTGGGGAAACCAATTTAAATTGAGAAATTGAAAACTTACATGCTCTGTAGGCACAGGGTAAGTAAATGTAGGATGGTAAGCTGAAATCAGCCGAGAACCTGCCCAAACGCCATTAGAAGGACTAATGACATGTTCAGAAGTGGCCTTAAATAAATGCTGGGGTGTCATTTACAGGAGTGTAAAACAGGTCTGACTTTTAATTAGCAGGAGCCATGTCTCCCTGTGTTGAGTTAAAGGCACTGCTTCTCAAAGAGAATATATAGCAGGGTCTACATAGAGACCCAGAGGAATCAATGGCCCAGAGAGTTGAGATTTGCCCCAAGGCATGCAAGCTTCTCAATGGCAGCACCAAGATTGAAGTCCATCTCCTGATCTCTAATTTCCATTCTAGCATACTTGTGGTAGGTGGAAAAAGGCACCCCAAAGACATCTGCTTCCTAATCCCCAGAACCTGTATTTATGGCACCTTACACGGCAAAAGGGACTTTGCAGGTGTGACTAAGGATTTTGAGATGGGGGATTACCCTGGACTATCCAAGAGGCCCAAGGGAATCACAAGCATCCTTATAAGTAAAAGAGGGAGCTGGAGAGTGAGGGTCAGAGTCAGAGAGAGACTGGAAGATGCTATGCCACTCGCTTTGGAGATGGAAGAAGGGGCCACAAGCCAAGGAGAGCAGACGGCCTCAAAACACAGGAAAGGTAAGGAAATAGGCTCTTCCCGAGAACACCCCACAAAATGCAATCCTGCCAACACCTTGATTTTAGCCTTCTGAGACTCTTTCAGACTTCTGACCTCCAGAACCGTAAGAAAACACAGTTGTGTTGTTTCGAGCCATTAAGTTTGTGGTAATTTATTACAGCAGCAACAGAAAACCAATACAGTATTCTAGCCGGGGATCGCATTTCCTCCCTCCTTTTGATCTACTCAAAGTCACACCATCACCTTGGTGCTGGTCAGAGCCTCTATAAAAGCAAAAAAGGCAGAACTCAGACGCCTCTGCTGTTCTCTCCAGCACAGAGAGCAGGGGTGATCCCGGGACCCACACGCTGGGGCTGGCCGAGTGGGAAACTGAGGCAGGGGCTCGGCAGCATTGGTCTGCCCCTTTGGGAAGAAGCTTTTTGTCACTGACATTGTTAAGGGCCACCACAGCAGATTTTTAGTCAGTGGTGGTGTTTGTAAATTCTCACAGTGCATTTCCTAATTGCCTGTTTGGACGGCCCGCTCCCCACCCCCCACCCTGTTGGTCGCACCTCCCTTAAGACATCCTCTTTCCCCTGAGGCTCCCAGTGGACTCCCCCTCTGTGTCTCTTTCCATGTGAACCGGTCCTAAAGGGAAGGCCTTTCTAATTGTCAACTGTTCCATGTTAAGAAATTAGTTGGTAAGAACTTAGGTTCACCAACTATTCTAATATAGTCTAATATTACTCTGTTTCCTTTGAGAGTGTTTCATTGACCTTCCCAGCGCTGCTGCCCCTGTAAAGCCTTTGAGACCCCCTCAGAATTAATCTTTATGGGTAAAATTTTAGGTTTCTGGTTTGAGTGGGCCTTTCCCGGGAATGTCTCATGTCACACTCTAGAGATACGGACTTTGGAGTCAGGCAGACCTTGGTTTGACTCCCTGATTCACCATTTACTAGTGATGTGACACTGGGAAAATTATTTCTTATGCCTCACTTTCTTTTATCTGTAAAATGAAGAACATAACAATGATCTCGCTCCACAGAGAGAAATTAATGAGATTTTGTATTTCAAGTGTGGAGCACAGAGTGTGACCCACACAAGCACTCCATGAATAGTGGTGGTGGGGTGGGTCAGGTACTTGGTACACTGGTACCTGGAACTCCCAATTCCGAGGCAGCGTAAGCCCGTTTCAATCCTGCGGGGCCAGAAGCTTCAGATTCTGAGCGTTGCAGAGAGATAGCCACCCAAGGTGTAGCAGCACAAGTGTTTTCACCTTGCCAAGCATGCACCTTCCTCTTGGACAGTGGCTGTCAACGGGAGTAAGCAAGTCACGAAAGAGAATATACAGCCCTGTCCAGAACAGGTTCGTGGTTCAGTGGGGAGCAAAGTCATAAAACATAATCACTGGCATGTATCACTCTGTGCTGGAGTGTTACATACAATAAAGGTGGTGAGAAGACCCATGGGGGCAAAATCTTCCTAAGGGAATCAGGAACAAGGCCATGGAGGCGATGACTTTTGAGTTGGGTCCTGGAGGACAAGTAGGAGTTTGCAAAGCAGAAAATAAGAGAATGAATATGAGGGCACAGAAAAATGTGTGAGCAAAACGAAGTAAAAGAATAGTAGCAGAGACTATCTCCTGAGCATAACAATAACATGGAAACCACTGGACCAAATTAAATCCAGTTCAATGAATTAAATCCATGGCCACTTGCTCTGAGTCATCAAGAACCCAACTTTCTCTGGATCTGCCACAAGTGATTTCGTGGTCACATGAAACAATTCATTCTTCCTTGAGTAAATGCCTTGAGAATTCACTGATGGCCACAGTGCAATCAATACTAATCAGGTAATATGCACTGGCCCTGAGATAACAAAACACCAGAATCCAATGTATGAATTCATATCTAATCAATACTGCCTTAGATGAGTGGAGGATTTTTTTCACATTCCAAAGCATTTTAGTAAGATGCTAAGAAAAATCAATAACTTATTAAATACCAGTTCCCTCATTAAAACAAACTATTAATCACCTTTGTTGCTATTGTATCAGGACCACAGATCTGACTTTATGTATTTTGTAGTGGTGTGCATGCTCACAGGTTTACTTCATTCATTAGAGGAGATGACGGAGCTCATGACAGCAATGCTATTAAGGAGGAAGGTTTAGTTTAAGAACCCTCTGGGCTTACAGAATGACACACACGGCAGCCAGGATGGTAGGAAATGGACTCTCACTACATTATTGAAGGGAAAAAAACCCAACAGTCAAAAAGAAAAAAAAAAAATAAGGCATAAGGCAAAGCTATAACTTCAGCTGGAAGTGGTGAAATTAATTGTTAGAAGTAGAAGAGACTTTATGCTACTAAAATAATAATCATCACTTCAGATGCTTCCTGCTCTGAAATATTTTGTCACCACCCTGTGACACCAGGAAATAAAGTTATGTTCATTTCCAGTTTTAAGATAGACCCTTTCAGCCAAATGAGAATACACATTAATAGACACACGTATTTTGTGAAATGGAAAAATGAGACCCACTCAGCCGTAATATTAAGTACATCCCTCAGAAAATGAAGACTTCTGGTCCTATTTCATTGAATTGTTAGGGGGGGTTATTTCCCTAGAAATGGTTAACTTTTTCATTTTTTTTGGAAACAAATTTCAAGTTGCATCTTCCATGACCATTAGACCATCATTTTCTTAGGAATATAGAGAAAAGTTTGAGCTACGTTGGCTATGAATTTGTGAATAAGTTACTCCTATTACCTATGGAAATATCCGCTCACCCAAAAAGTCTTGTCAGCATTATGTAAGCTAAACTTGAGAAATGCTAAGTTAAACAATATCATCTCCCCAAATAATATAAGATACAGGTTATTTCTAGTAAAATTTGAATAGCATTCAAATTGCAAAATTGTGATCATTAGACTCAAATAATAAAAAATAGGCATTTCATTGGGAGATGGTTAGTATTTGTGTAAATATTTTTTCAAAGAGCATTCATGTGTTAGTCTTCTCTACGGGCTGCGTGGTACAGTGGGGAGAACACAGATGTGCATGCGCTAGTCTGGATGTGAGTCCTAAACACTCTCAGCCTGTGTCTTCAGTCAGTCACTTTAGGTCCCTGAGTCAGTATTCTCAGACATTAAATGGGAGTAAATAATGTTTGTCCTACGTACATCGCTGGATTATTATTATCAACTAAAATCATATGACTCAAAAATATTATAAAATCTGGTTAGTCTTACTGCGGTTTTACAGTAAACGAAATGCAACAAAAAGAAATTCAGCAACTGAAAGTTAAAGTTGTTCTGAAATGTATTTGTATCTCTTCAAGGGCATTAAGAAAGATCTAATTTACAATTCACAGCGCCATTCCTGATGGCCCCCTTATTCTACATGCCTGCCAAGTTCTCTCGCACTCTCCCATGGTTGTTTTTGAGCCTCTTTCTTTTTAAACTCCTCCCTCTCAATTCTGCACCCAACCTCTCTTCAACATCCAGGACTGATGGCTTGTCTGTATCTGTCTTCTCCCCTATTCCCTGTGTACCACCCCCTCTTCTCAAGCAATTCATAGCATATGTCATTTTAGCCTCTCCGCCTTCCCTCAGCATAGCCATGACCAGAATGTCCAGCGGAAAAGCCTGGGGCAGAAACCAGCAGGCAAGAGTCTTCCACACGACACTCCCATCACCGACCAAGTGGCATGGACTGAAGAGAGGGGATGAAGGATATTCATACACTAATAATTTTTATCCTTTTTCTACACATTAATATTTTCACCCCAGCTATCGTTATACATATTAATCATTTATTGTCTTTTACATGTTTAGGTAGTAGGGTCTTTATTTTCAAAATAAGTAAAACAAAGCACAAGGAAGTAAACCAGCAATTGATTCAGGAGCCCAGAATTGGTCAAGAATGTAGGTGGAAAGTAAGCTTCATTTTCTTTTCTAAGCTACAGAACAGTGGTTCTCAAAAGCGTGTTCCAAGGTATCCCTAGAGCTGCCTCTGAAAGAACCCCAAGGTCTAATACAGCAGGAGAAGGCTGCAAATGCTGCATTCAGACTCCCTTCAGGGAGGTCTGCAATGCGTATCAGCAACTGAGAGAGGTCCTGGGGTAAAAAAATCTATTCATGAAAGCAGAGATTAGAGACTTAGTGTGAAAAGCAAAGTTTTAAATTTAGGATAATACCTTTATGCTCTCTGGTAGAGAAATAGCTCTTAAATTGGATCCACAAAGCACAACCGTAACATAAAAGATTGATAAATTCATCTATATTAAAATGTAAAACTTCGCTTCATGAAAGAACACCATTAAGAAAGTGAACACACAAATTACAAATTGCGAGAAGAAATTTGGCAAACATTTCTGACATTACCAAGTGTTGGTGGGAATATGGAACAATGAACTATGAAAGCCTGTTGGAGTGAATGAAAAGTGGAATCATCACTTTGGAACACAATGTAGTTTATCAATTTATGTAAATTTAGTTGAAACTGTGCCTATTCTCACAACCAGTAATTCTACCCGTAGACATATACCCTAGAGAAATTCTTGCACATGTGCTCTAGGAAACATGGACAAGAAAGTTCCCAACCCCATTGTTTGTAATAACAAAACACTGTAAGCAGCATAATATCCATCAGATAAGGTTCAACAAATGAATTGTGGTGTCTCCAGAGAATGAACAATGGCAGTGAAAGTGGCCTACAGCTACGTGTCCCAACAGGGATGAAGCCCAGAAACACAGACCTGCATGAAGAACAAGTCTCACGAGAATATCTACCCTATGCCATTATCTTAAGCTAATTCAAAAGCATAAAAAATTTAAAATATATTATTTAAGGATATATGCATATATGGTGGAACCATTACAAAAAGCAAAATTCAAACACGAAATTCACAATACGGGTAATGGTGGGGAAAGGCGGAGGACACCAACAGAGAGGAGCAACAAGGGGGCTCACTAGCATTGGTAATGTGCTTGCTAAGCTGGGGTTTTATTGTTCTTTATACCTTATGTGTGTATATATATACACATTACATTCATACATTTTAATTTTTAATTTAACTTGTTTAGCTCAGTATCTCACAAACATTGCCCGTGTAATCCTTTTATCTCCTTACACACACTAACATCCTGCCGAGTTCAGGCTGAGAAACACTGCTCTAGGCCTTAAGACCTGTCTCTTTTGGCAAAGAGACTCACCCCCGCCAAAACTCGTGGCCCTTATTCCAGCAGGGCCAGGACGCCAGAGCAGACGCGGGGCTTTCCCTGGGGCCAAGCTTCCGCAGGATGTTTCTGCACGTGTCTTCATAAGCACACGTGAACTGTGTGTACTCGCCTCTCCTCTGCTTTAAAAGTGCTTGTTGTGGAAGTAGCAGGTGATCTGTTGATGTGCACAAAAGTCACTGATGTTCAACTCTCCCATGACCTTGGAGTCCACTTTCCCTCCCTACCCTGTCCAGGTACACATGGCAGGAGGGATGACACTCCAAGAGATGCATATTCTTGGGACAATTAAAATTACTCTGGACAACTCAATGTTTTCCAGGTTTTACCGTGGAAGCAACTAGTCGAGTGCATTTTCTGAGGCAATCTTCTGTGCAGCTAATGCCTTATCATTTTTGAATATAAATAGCTCCTGCTGGGCTTTTGATGTTCACACCTTGGTGGACTCATTGAGAGATGCTTTACAGCTGGTTGCATTGCTAAGAAGCCAACATATTTTCCCCCACGCCTTTGCTGATAATGGGCTTTTGAACCAATGTGACTGTAGCAATATTCAACTCCCATCCATGGCCACTGGACTTTGGTCCCTCATTAGTATCAGGTTTAATGAGGTCAGGCTAAGAGGAGATTGCATGGTCCTAAACTGAGTTGATATTGATTGTCACTAACTGTGGAACAGCCTACTATACTTTAAAACCCTAGTTCGGAGGGAATGTTTCCTTTTTGCTAACTTTGTCTTCCATTGTGAAGATTGATTTCAGCATAATGATCCATCACCTGAGGAGATTCACTCTGCTGCTTCTAAACTCCCATCTCGCAGCCAGACATTTTATATTCTGCAAGTCCCCAGCCCCGCTCCCCTGCTCTTTCATCATCACGGCCCTCTCTCCCTACAGAGGATGCTGCAAAGATGTTGGGCTCTCCTTTCTTTTTCTAGAAACTTGTCACTTACACACAGTTTCTAGCTGAAGAGCAAGTCATCTGTCATCATGGGAGGAGAAAGAGGCACACAGTGGCATGTGCTAAAGCAGAACCAACACGCGGATGGTGAATTTGTTTTCGCAAAGTGTGAAATTGACTGAAGAGGGCTCACCACACTGGCTTCGCCCCAGATGGCATTTGGAGGACAAGCAGCTGATGTTTTCCTGAACCCAGGGCGAGGAGGTCAGCTGGGCAGCAAGAAGATACTGGCATCAGGGCCTGGAAAGCCAACCCAACTCTTCCTGGGTCTCACGTTACATTTTCTCTTTGCATGTCTGCTCAGTCTCCTCTCTCTCTCTCTCTACTCAGCAGCCTTCTCTGACCCCAACCCACGGAGCAGAAGTCACAACTCCCAAGTCTCCTGAGGACGCACGTTATAGCCCAGCCCAACTTCTCCCCAGTCCCAAATCCAAATAGCCAGGGCTGCAATTTTGATTGGCCCAGCTTGAGTCAGCTACCCCAACCCACTGTAGCCGGAGGTCAAGGGCGTGTGTAACCTAGTGTCTGAGGGACATTTCCTCTGAATTGGGGAACACAGTTAAGAGGGTTATTACAGGCTGGGCAGACCTTCCAAAGTATGTCCAGTATGTGCTCCTGTGCTTAGGAACACAGTAATACTTTAAAAAATCATTATGATGCCTTCTATCTTTTATTTAACAGCTACTTAATGAACACTTAGTATGTTAGGCATTGTGCTAGACTCTGAGGATGTAGACAGGTAAAGTCCAGCCCTTCAGAGGGAAAGATAAACAAAATAACAACCAACTTACAAATAAAATAATAATAAGTGGCAATCATTGCCACATAAGACATTATGTGAGTGTTTGAGAGGCGTCTGTGAAGAGCCGGTGTTAAATACCTAAGGGAGAAGGTGACCCCAGCAGAGGGAACACAGGCCCTGAGGTGCGAAAGGACTTAGGAGATATGGTATAAATTTAGAGAAGGGGAAAAGATCCAGTGTAGTCAGGGCCTTGTGTTCCACGTTAAAGGATTGGGATTTTAAGCTAAGGGCACTAGGAAGATGTCGATGAAGATCAAACAAGCAAGAGAAAGACATGATCTGATTTATGTTTTTAAAAGATGACCTGGGAGTGAAATAGGAGTGCAAGCACACAGGCCAGGTAGGGAGTTATTATGGTGGTTCAGGAGAGAGAGCAGATGAATCTTTGGGAGGGTGGCAGTTATTGGGGTGAACAGAGGCTACAGCATGAATGTGTGGCCCCCAAAATTTCATATGTTGAAATCTTAATGTGATAGTATTAAGAGGTGGGATATTTAGGAGTTGATTAGATCGCAGGGGCAGAACCCTCATGAATAGGATTAGTGCCCTTACAAGAGAGACCCGAGGGATCGCGTTTGGCTCTTCCACCATGTGAAGAAGCAGCCGGAATGTGCCGTCTATGACCCAGAAAGCAGACCCTCACCAGACACCAAATCTTCTGGCATCTTGATTTTGGACTTCCAGCCTCCAGAACTATGAGAAGCAAATGTTTGTTGTTTATAAGCCACTCAGTCTGTGGTCTTTTACAGCAGCACAAACAGACAAGACAAGAGCCCAGATTCTAGATGCATTTTAAGGTAGGACAACCAGAACTTGCTGATGTGTAGTATTTGAGGAAGAAAAAAGTGAGGAGCTTCAGATGAATCTTGGCTTAGGTTTGAGTGGCTAGGTGGAGGGTGAGCCAGTTGCTGGGATGGGGCCGACTGGAGCGATGTCTTCAGCACAGAAGACATCAAAGCAAGAACTCTGTGCTGCCCCAGACATTGAGGTTTTTGGATCTTGATCTGTAAGAAACTCTTGGTTCTCTCTGCAACCCAAGGACTTGACTCCTTGTAGAACATCACTGTAATCCCACCTCAGTCACCTCAACCACCTTCCCCCTCAAAACCCACCTACCCATCCCTTACAATGCTTAAAGGTAGAAAGGCTTGGGTTGAACAGTGTTAGGAAGCAGCGAACTAACCCAAATATCAACTCTCTCCCTTCTTTTCTTTTCTTTTTTCTTTTTTTTATTTCAGGATACTATGAGGGTACAAACACTTTGGTTACAGTTTATGTCTTTGCCTCAGCCAGGCGAGGGTTAGAGGCATGCCCTTCCCCTCTACAATGCTCACCATGTCCATTAGTTGTGAGTTTACCCTCCCAACCCCCTAATCCGTGGAGAATATTACTACTGTGTGAGCACCATAGTGTTGATCTGTTAGTGCCAATTCGATGGCGAGTACATGTGGAGGCTGTTCCTCTGATCTTGTGATACCTCACTTCGGATAATGGACTCAAGCTCAATCCAGGAAAATGTAAGAGGTGCTAGATCACTGTCATTTCTTAAAATTGAGTAATATTCCATTGTATACATATACCAAATTTTAATAATCCACTCATGAATTGACGGGCACTTGGGTTGTTTGCACATCCTTGCAATAGTGAATTGTGCTGCCGCAAACATTTGGGTGCAGATGTCT